>APFE031166659.1:0-56730 GCA_000404065.3 Pinus taeda | reverse complement strand
ATAACAGGAGTGACTAAAGTTTCAAAGAGGAACTTCTTTTTATCCCACATTACGAGGTTTGTTGTTTTACAATTATTTTCAAGACCAAAATAGGATTTCCACCCCCCATTAATCCTTTCTCAATGCTATGGTTCCAGTTGAGCTTGTGATGAATATCAATTCCTAAGTACTTGTAAGAATACACTTCCTCCAAGTTATTATTGTCATACATTAAATTAGCGTAAGTGTCCTTCTTAGATTTGATAATCATAACTTTTGTTTTGTCAATATTAACCGGCATACCCATGGTAGAGAAGAAATCCTTAAGAAGCCTGAGTTGCTTATCAAGATCAGACGTGCATCTTGCCAAAAGAACAAACAACTAGTTTTAAAATAAATAAATAAATAATCAAAGTCAAACTTTAAAGGAGGGGAGTCAAAAATTATAAAAACGAGCGAATCCCTAATCGAGACAAAATCATTTGATAAATAAAATAACTAATGGAAATAAAATAAATAAATTAAAAATAATTAATGCAAAAAAACAAATATGATAAGTCACAATATATATAATTAATAAAAAAAAACAAAATAGAAATAAATAAAATAGAAACATATTATATATATATATATATATATATCCAAAGAAAAGCAATCAATAAATAAAACGGAGTCAACAATAAAATATGGGGCTCAGGCCTATTAAACAAATAACAAAAATACTAAAAGGAGTTAAGAACGAATAGGATGATAAAATACATAAAACACATGAAGGATCAAGAAAATAAACCCTAATGAAGAATAAAACAACAACAAATACTATAAAAAGGATTCCAATACCAAAAAATATAAAAAATAAATAAATAGGAGGACAAGAGAGGGACCCAACTTCTACTAATATTCCAACCATCATCTCTATTCAAATTATTGGGTCTTTTTTCATTTTCTAAGGCCTCTCTCAATTTACGATGATGAAAATGACTAACCTTAGCAACGACTTGGACCTCCTCAATGCAAATGTGATGCTTAGATTTATCTGCATGCTCCGCCAAAGCAGAGGAACAAGTCTTGCCATAATTTTGTTGCAATATCATATGCCCTCCCAGAATTGAACCATGTAAATCTCATGACTTCAGCCATGATTAAAAAAAACAAAAAAGGCCCATTTGAGATCTTAGTGAAGCTATTTCAAGACACTATCATACTGCTTCAAGTCTATCTCTACATTTTGCAAAGCTTCCATGATTGTTTCACTATAAGCATTTGAAAACCATCAAAATTTCACTAATAAGATCATCAAAGCAGGATTTAATTGGAAAAACAAAAGATATTCATTTCAATAACCACCTGTGTCCTTTTCATAAGTGTTAGATTCATAAATAATTGTGTATAAGGGAAGAGAAAAATGTTTCTAAGACATTCATTTTTTTAATTTCCACAACTGACTCTAATCACATTTTCTCATTCTCCTTCATCTTTTCCTCATAAAATTTAGAGGGCTTCGACAAATCTTTGAGAGACCTTTTCACCATTATATTGCTAATTGATGCGTTTATGTGTACTGGTCGTGCAACGCAAATTAGTGTGCATATATCCTTATTATTATAAGTAGCCATGTCCTTATGGGTTGGATAACAAAAAAGTAAAGATAACTCTTGAAAAAACAAGAATACCATAATGCTCCTATAAATATGTTTTTCAATGCAGTTTAAATCACCAAAAATGGAGCTATAATGGTGAAAAAATCTCAATTTTACTACAATGACTCCAAGAAAACAAATGTTATTTTGAATGATCTATCTTCTTATCACATTTTGTGCTAATTTCAGCACCAATTCTCTCTTCATTATAGGTTCAAGAACACGTTGACTTCTCTTATAATGGACTTCTCTTATCATGGTTTCTCTTCTTCAATAATCCAATGGAATCAATACAATTTCCAAATGTCCATCATCTTCATTACAACATCATCATCATATCATTACCATTGATGAGACCCCCCATGCATCACAACCATGGCACTACCAACACTTAAAATCAAAAGTGAAATGATATATTAATTGAAAAAATCAACAAAATGGTATTCAAGAAGGCACAAGAAAATGATGAAAAAATACATCTAAAAATTATTTTCTCAAAGTAAAAATACTTAGCAACACAGTGATAAACAACAACACACCAATCTCATAAAATTTGGACACAAGATATTATTAACATGGAAACCCAACTGGGAAAACCCTGATGTCTTCTTGATTATGATGCAAAATAAAGCTCCAACGTCAAATTATATCAATTTTGTGTAGGCTACAACCCACAAAACACTTCAACCTCTTTTCTTTCTGCAAGCACGAACTTGCTGATTTTTCAGGCACCAAACTAAAGGAAGCACCAAATCACTATTATTAGCACTAACTCCCTTTTATGCAAGCACCTACCTGCACAACCCTTCAAGTCCCTCTGTCATAAATTTTCAAACTCAAATCTTGGAGCTTCTATTTCTCAAAATATTTATGAAATAATTCTCTAATTTTCTTTCTAATCAATTCCACTCACATGTACTCAATCTCATATTCTCTCAAATCATCTACACATTCTCTGTAAGGCTGTTCACACCAAAGATTGCAATTTTTTTGTTGTTGCATATAAAGCTTCAAATCTGAACTATGATTTTATACTTTTGGGTTTAACTGTCAAGTTAATTTCAAATTTTCTATCTTCACTTTTGTGTCTCTAGGTTCTGTAATTGATCAAACAATTTATTGATGTTGCAACTATTATTAATTCTTGGTATGCATGTGAAAACACAATGTTTGTGCCTGTCTGTTCAAATTTGTGTCCATATTGCAGTTGGTCAATTTACAGCTTCATAGCACTACACCTTTGTTGTAGTTGTCTTTGTGTTGGACTTTAACTCTCAGTGCATGAGACTAAGTTTTCATATTCTTCAGCTCTCCCTTTTTTACATAGAACAAGATTGAATCAACAGCTTAACTCAATGTTTGTTTTAATTTTGGCATTGGGACACCAAATTTAGAATGCCAACTTGTGTTACTGCAGTTCACCGAACGCTAAATTTCTATTAAACTTTTCAGCTCTTCTTTTATTAGCTCTTATTCCCATATGCCTGCAAGCCATAACCGAGCATTAACTCCTCGGGCACTTAACTTTTTCAATGCAGAGTTTGGTATTTGGGTCTTTTGAATGTACCCGGATGGGCCTAACGACGTTCACCTCTAGTGTGCATATATCCTTGTATCCTTAATGGTCGTGCAATGCAAATTAGTGTGCATATATCCTTATTATTATAGGTGGCCATGTCCTTATGGTTTGGATAACTAAAAAGTAAAGATAACTCTTGAAAAAGCAAGAATACCATAATGCTCCTATAAATATGTTTTCCAATGCAGTTTAAATCACCAAAAATGGAGCTATAATGGTGAAAAAATCTCAATTTTACTACAATGACTCCAAGAAAACAAATGTTATTTTGAATGATCTATCTTCTTATCACATTTTGTGCTAATTTCAACACCAATTCTCTCTTCATTATAGGTTCAAGAACACGTTGACTTCTCTTATAATGGACTTCTCTTATCATGGTTTCACTTCTTCAATAATCCAATGGAATCAATACAATTTCCAAATGTCCATCATCTTCATTACAACATCATCATCCTATCATTACCATTGATGAGACGCCCCATGCATCACAACCATGGCACTACCAACACTTAAAATCAAAAGTGAAATGATATATTAATTGAAAAAATCAACAAAATGGTATTCAAGAAGGCACAAGAAAATGATGAAAAAATACATCTAAAAATTATTTTCACAAAGTAAAAATACTTAGCAACACAGTGATAAACAACAACACACCAATCTCATAAAATTTGGACACAAGATATTATTAACGTGGAAACCCAACTGGGAAAACCCTGATGTCTTCTTGATTATGATGCAAAATAAAGCTCCAATGTCAAATTATATCAATTTTTGTGTAGGCTACAACCCACAGAACACTTCAACCTCTTTTCTTTCTGCAAGCACAAACTTGCTGATTTTTCAGGCACCAACCTAAAGGAAGCACCAAATCACTATTATTAGCACTAACTCCCTTTTATGCAAGCACCTACCTGCATAACCCTTCAAGTCCCTCCGTCATAAATTTTCAAACTCAAATCTTGGAGCTTCTATTTCTCAAAATATTTATGAAATAATTCTCTAATTTTCTTTCTAATCAATTCCACTCACATGTACTCAATCTCATATTCTCTCAAATCATCTACACATTCTCTGTAAGGCTGCTCACACCAAAGACACATTGAAATTTTTTTGTTGTTGCATATAAAGCCTCAAATCTGAACTATGATTTTATACTTTTGGGTTTAACTGTCAAGTTAATTTCAAATTTTCTATCTTCACTTTTGTGTCTCTAGGTTCTGTAATTGATCAAACAATTTATTGATGTTGCAACTATTATTAATTCTTGGTATGCATGTGAAAACACAATGTTTGTGCCTGCCTGTTCAAATTTGTGTCCATATTGTAGTTGGTCAATTTACAGCTTCATAGCACTACACCTTTGTTGTAGTTGTCTTTGTGTTGGACTTTAACTCTCAGTGCATGAGACTAAGTTCTCATATTCTTCAGCTCTCCATTTTTCACATAGAACAAGATTGAATCAACAGCTTAACTCAACGTTTGTTTTAATTTTGGCATTGGGACACCAAATTTAGAATGCCAACTTGTGTTACTGCAGTTCACCGAACGCTAAATTTCTATTAAAATTTTCAGCTCTTCTTTTATTAGCTCTTATTCCCATATGCCTGCAAGCCATAACCGAGCCTTAACTCCTCGGGCACTTAACTTTTTCAATGCACAGTTTGGTATTTGGGTCTTTTGAATGTACCCAGATGGGCCTAACGATGTTCACCTCTAGATTGTCCAAATATCCGTATAGCACAAATGCTTCTTCAAGAAATCTAGTATCCATATCCTTTTACCTATGAGCTAATTTTCTTTGGAGTCAAGTTATTTCGAGCCTATTGCACAATCATACACCCTTTTGGAGTATTTTATTAACATCGAAAAATGTTCACAAACCAACCCCTAGGCGTGAATCCCCATGATTCGCCACATCATCAGTCGATGTCATGATGACACCATCATGCCACGTGGCATCCTCTGAGTGGTGCAATGTGTCACTCATAAATAAGCCATTTGTCCACCCAAAAGTCCAAGTTAGCATGCCATGTGTCCCTCTTCCAGCATGCCACATCACCTATCAATCTCTACTACCAAGTCATCATGTCATCCAATCATTTTTTGTCATGTGTCATTATTGCCACTGGTTCTAGTATGGAACTAAATTTGAGATCCATGTGATTTCAATGTTTTTCGTGTTAAAATTTTTCAAAGGGTCAGATGTCTGGATATCCCACATCCCTTGGATGAATCCGGATTAATTTGGTATCTAGTTCTCTGCAATTTTCCAAATGTGCCAAAGGGTCAAATGCTTAGACATCCTAGATAGGACCAGATGACTATTGCCCAACAGATGTATGCATTTGTCCCAAATTTCTCCAAAAGCCTGGATGTTCTGGATTTTTCCAAATGCCCAGATTTCTTCTAAGTGTGCATTGTCCTTCAAACAACTGAACTTTAAACCATTTTTTTATCAACCGTTGAGAGTTTTTCATGTGTTATATATGTTTGGAAAGCCCTCTCAGAGAGCTTCTCATCTAACAGATTTATGTGTATTTGACCAGTTGGCCTGAGTGAAAAATTGTCTCCAAAGTATAGATTCCATTATACCATCGTCAACAAAACCTCTAAACATGTATCCACCTGTTTACTTGACATCAATCACTAGAATTGACATCAATGACAATAACATGTTCAACAATCTTCCCCTTTAGCATTGATGGCAACACCAAAAACATTGAAATACATTGATGGCAACTCCAACACTAACTCAACCAGCAACTCCCCCTAAATCAAAGTTCTCCATACGACCTTGTTTAGTACTTGTTATCCCCCTGTATTTTCTCATTCAATGTTTGCTCAGTATTCTCCACATTTGACATCAATGGAAAATAATTTAGATACCCTCCCTACAACTAATCTCCCCCTGTAATTATATTGTTCATATGGACTTGTTAGCTCCTCCATGTGGACCTGTTAGCTCCCCCTCCGTTGATATTTGTTATTCAGTTGTCCCTATATTGATTTTGACAACTAGCCTCTTTACTTGTGAAAAAGGTCTAGAGAGAGGAGAGATAAATTACTCCCAACTTTTGTCTTAAATACTAAAATGGTTCTTGTGCAAGGGGCTTAGTAATGATATTAGTAACATGTTCTTTTGTGGGAATATAATCGAGCCTTACAACCTTATTTGCAGCCTGTTCTATAAGAAAGTGCTACTTTATGGGAATATGCTTGGTTTTTTAATGTAGAATAGGATTATTATATATGCTAATAGCACTTGTGTTATCACATATTATGGAAATAAGACCTACATAAGTTATCTTCATATCTTGTAAGGTTTGTTTCATCCACAAAATCTGAGTGCAACTAGATGTTGTTGCAACTTTGCCTCAATAGTAGAAAGAGGGAGGGATGTTTGCTTCTTGCTCAACCAAGCCACTAGACTCTCTCCAAGAAAGAAAGCACCTCCACTTGTGCTTTTCCTATCATATACATTTCCAGCCTAATTTGCATATGTATATGTCATTAATGATAAGTTTTTACTTCATGGATACCATAACACATCATCCATTTTAGCTCTCAAATATGTGAATATTATTTTGGCAGCGAGGAGATGACTATGTTTGGGGGTTGATTGATATCTACAGAAAGCACTAACAACTTGCATAATGTTTAGTCTTGTAGCTATTAAATATAATAGGTTTCCTATCATTGACCTATATACTTATGATCTACTGCAAGTGACTCGTCATCTTTGTTTAGCTTGCATCCAATGACCATGGGAGTGTTGATAAGTGAGCATTCTTCCATTCCAAATTACTTCAACACTTCTTTGACGTACTTTCCTTGGGAGATGAATATTCCAATCTTGATTGTGTAATTTGTAAACTAAGAAATAATGAAAGTTCTCCCAGCATGGACATTTTGAATTCGCTTGCACATCAGCGGCAAATTTTTTATTAAGTGCATTTGCATCACTACCAAAAATAATGTCATCAACATAAACAACAACAATTAATAGATTTTCATTTTCAGATTTGATATACAAGTTGTTATCTACTGCTCCAACAAGTTATCTTCAAATTTATTAGCTTCCTCGATTTTTAGAAGAATAGGTGCCAATTTTTCAGAGTTTCCTTTTTCCTTTTCAAAATTTTCCAACATATCTTTTTGCATCTTATTATTTTTCCTTAGTCTTTGAATTTATTCTAAAGCACTAATCAATTCACCTTCTAAGTATACTTCAACCACTTCTTCATCAAACTCTACATGTTGAATGTCTAAAGCCATAAACTTGAACTCTTTTATTATTCTTTTAACTTTGTCCTCATCAGAGGATTGTCCACCTTCATCTTTTGAGGAATTGTTATCATCTTGAGTATAGAAACTCTTCTCTTTTATATTTTTTACCTCTGTACTTTTCTATACGTATCCTTATAACATGTTCATTCTTTTTTCTTTTGTGGATACTTAGATGTAGAATGACCTACTTTACCACTATTGAAGCACTTGAAATGCAACCTACCTTTGTATTTACCCAATCCTCTCTTCAATTTCCAGAAAACTTTGCCTCCTCTTCATCTAATTAGCAGATTGAGTCATCTTGATCTTCTTTAGACTTTTTGTCAACCTTAAAGGTTGCCTCCCTTGTTGTAGTTCTTCCTTTTGCATTATGCATCTCATAGGAAGTCAATGTTCCATGCAATTGAGTTGAGATCTATCATTTTCTCAATAGTTGACACCTTGGCATTGAATATTTCAGGGAATGATCTCAAAACTTTTTGAACTACAACTAACCCATCCAATTTTTCATCATGTCATCCTATTGTATTGACTACTTCATCCAATTGAAAGAAGAATTATGTTACCTCTATCCTCATGCATCTTTAAGAATTCAAATTGAATTGTGAAACCTTGTAGTTTAGCTTTCTTTACTTCATTGTTTCCTTCATTGCAACTACTCATATTGTCGCATATACCCTTGGCGGCGATGCAATCCTTTTGACCAATTCAAATTCAAGCAGTCCAACAAGCAATGCATTCATTGCCTTAGCATTATAAGCGAATTCAATCATATCATCTTTGTTAATTGTGACTGGTGGCTTCGTATACCCATCTTGCACTGCATCTCAGACATCTACACCAAGAGATTGTAAGAAGTCCTCATCCTTAGCTTCTAGAATGTATAGTTTGTTCCAATGAACATGAGAACCTTGTTGGTGTGACCTCCATCCTGGTTAGACAATGTCTTGGATTTTCCTTCCAGTTGTTAGACTATTGTTGAAGGAACTTAGCTTTGATACCAATTGTTATAAACCAAGAATATACTGAGAGGGGGGGTAAAATTTCTTTGCTCAAAGTAAAAATACTTAGCAACGCAATAATAAACAAAAGCACACCAATCCCATAAAATCTAGACACGAGATATTGCCATGGAAACCACACTAGGAAAACCACAATGTTTTTTTATCATGATGCAAATAAAGCTCCAACTTCAAATTACATCAATTTTGTGTAGGCTACAACCCAAAGGAAGCTTCAACCTCCTTTCTGCAAGCACCAACTTGTTGATTTTTTAGGCACAAACCTGAAGGAAGAACCATTTCCTAGTTTATCAACACTCTTTGAAAGGAAGCACCAACTCCCTTTTATGCAAGAACCTACCTACAACCCTTCAAATCCCTCTTTCATAAATTTTCAAACTTAGATCTTGGGGCTTCTCTTTCTTAAAATATTTCTGAAATAATTCTCGGACCTGCTCTCTAATCAATTCCACTCACGTGTACTTAATCTTAGATTCTCTAAAATCTCCTACACATTCTCGGTGAGGTTGCTCTGTTAAAAATATACAACTACAGTCAAATCCCACTTTGGACGGTTCATTTGATGGAGATGAAAATGGCATTGAATTCCTCTTTTCGAGATGACCAAAATTGACCTAAACATCACTCAAATGAGATAAGGGAAAGTGTACTTATGAAGAAAAACCCACATATGCACATTTTGTCACGGTCGACCCTAAAGCAAATTGGTCACCCATGGAAGCCTATAAATACAAGAGACCTCAAGCTCATTTTGACATCACCAAGCATCTTCTTCTCTTCTTCATTGATTGGTTTTCACGGGTCTGAGGCAAGGACGACAACAAAAGTTTGCAAAGGTATAAAATTACAAGGTCTGAGGCTTGCATTTGTTTAAGGGCTTTTTTGAGGGCTACAGTTGCATACACGTCATAGAGAAAAACCAGCTAGAGTCGTTGGTTTGCAAGCATCAAGGGAGCAACCAAAAACCTTCAAGCGCTCGCACAACCTCTTCATGCATGCAACCTGGAAGTTTTACTCAGATTTGACCAAGGACTGATGTTGGAAACATATTTTTAAATATTGTTGGGTTGTTTTGTTGGACAATATTATATTGGGCTCATTTTACTCTCTGCTAAACATTTTATGACAATCTAATAGAAGAAGAATTTCAAAGGGTTTTCCCCCTAGTGGAGTTTTTCCCGAGTCTTTGACCAAACCTAGTGTCTCTTGTTGATGTGTTGATTGTCTCCTTTGTCATTGCATTTATTGTTCTATCTACAATTACTTTTGATGAATGGAAAGACTAATTGTAATTGGAAAGGTTGCAATTTAAAGTATTGAATTGGGCTAAAGTAATTGATACAACATAAAACAACTTGAAAAATTAACATGCTCAAACCAAATATACACACTACAACGCTTATGTTATTCTATATAAAGCTTCAAATTTAAACTCGAATTTTCTATTTCCGGGTTTAACTGTCCAAATAATTTTAGTTATGTTGTCCTCACTACAACTTCTTTGGGTTGTTTAATTGATCAAATAGATTACTCATGCTGCAATTATTCTTAACTCTTGGTTTGCATGTGAAAACATAGTTCTACTGCCTATCTATTTCAATCCATGTCCATATTACAGTTGGTCAATTTGCAGCTTCATAGTGTTGCACCTTTGTTGTAGCTCTCTTCATGTTGGACTTTAACTCTATGTTGATGAGACTGAGTTCTCAGATACTTCATCTCTCCCTTTTTTCCATAGAATGAGCTTGAATCAACATCTTAACTCAGTGTTTTTAAACCTGTCTGTTTTAATTTTGTCGCTAGTATGCCAATTTTAGAACACCAACTTTTATTATTGCAATTCATTGAATGTCAAATTTCTATTAGACTTCGCAACCCTTCTTTCTTTGGTTATCGTTCCAATATGCCTACAAGCCAAAACCAAACCTTAAATCCTCAGGCGCTTAACTTTTTCAATGCACAATCGGTATCCGGGCCTTTTGAATGTACCCAGATGGACCTGATGATGTTCACTTATGGATTGTCCAAATATCTAGATAGTCTGGATGCTTCTTCAAGAAATCTAGTATCTGAATCCTTTTACCTACAAGCTAATTTTCTTTGGAGCCGAGCTCTTTCAAACGCATTGCCTAGTCATACACCCCTCTGGAGTTTTTTATTAACACTGAAAAACATTCACAAACCAACCCGACGTGAATCCCCACGTTTTTCCACATCATCATGCCACATGGCATCCTTGTAGTGGTGCCATCTGTCACCCAAAAATATGCCACTTGGCCACCCAAAAAGTCCAAATCATCATGCCACATGTCACTCTTTCAAAGTGCCATGTCACGCCACTTTCTTACCTGTCACCACATCACCTATCCTCTATTGCCAAGTCATCATGTCATCCAATCATTTTTTGCCATATGTCACCACTGCCACTTGTTATGGTACAAAACTAGATCCAAGCTCTGGTTGATTTCAATGTTTTTGTGTTAAAATTTTTCGAAGGGTTGAATGTCTGGATATCAACCATCAAGCCAGATGCCCGAATATCTAGCATCCCTCGGATGAATCTGAATTAATATGGCATATGATTTCCTCTACAATTTGCCAAATGCTCAGACATCCTGGATAGGACCAGATGTCTTGTGCAATCTAGATATCTCCACGTCCCAATTTTATCCAAAACTTTGGATGTTTGGGATTTTTCCAAATGTCCAGATTTCTCCTAAGTGTGCATTGTCCTTCAAACAACTGAACTTTAAACCATTTTTTTCATCAACCCTTGAGAATTTTGCTTGAGTGTTATATTTGGTTGGAAAGGTCTCTCGAAGAGTTACTCATCTAACCAATTTATATTGACCTGAGTGAAAAATTGTCTCCAAAATATAGATTCCATCATATAATATCAACAATACCTCTAAACATGTATCCATCTGTTTACTTGACATCAATGACAACAACTTGTTCAACATTAACTAGTTCACCTATATAAACACCAATGATATAAATACATAGTACCTAGGTGCAACCACATCTTTAGCTAGATGTGCTCTCATATTGACACCTCATCAACATATTAAGCTATTACGAGGAAAAGTAGGATCTAATACACACTTAGGATAAAAGCTATAACCTAGAATGTCAAATATACATAAAGGTGTTTTGGACTTCATGATTATACAGGGAGCACAATCTAACATATCTTTTAATTTCTCAAGTTTTTAAAGAACCTCTTGTGCCTTTATTCTCTATTGATCATCATCATACAATTAGCCATTTGGATATTCATTGTGCTAGGAATTCTTGGAATAATGATGATTCAACTCAATCTTACATCATCTCTTGAATTTATTCAACCACTATTATGACTAGGTTGTCCCTTGTGCTACGAACTTTTTGAATAATAATGATTCAACGCAATCTTGCACTATCCTAAGGAATTTGACCTATGCAATTCACTATAACAATATTTCACATTCTCATCCTTATTGATTGTGCAGATCCTTATTACTCATATTTACCCTAATCACCCAAATCGGGCCACCATTTATTAACTCTACTTAAGCACTAGTAGAGAACTTATTTTAATTGAAGCATTTATCATTTTGACTCTACGAAATAGAGCGATTGTATTTTGATATGTTGGTAAAGCCTTCATTTTTCATCTTTAAATTAATCAAAGAAATAAGAAAGGTTATTCTGACCATTACGAGAACACAATTTGTGAATAATGTGAGGCCTTCGTAGTGTTTATGATATAAGCCTTTTTAATTAGTTTAATTTTTGTTTCCCTCTCATGTTTGTGAAATGTCAAAGATACTTGTTAGGTTATTGAAAGTACTTCATAATTCAAGAAAGAAATCCAACCAGAACAATATTAAGCTATTAAGCTTTTTAGGCCTTTGCAAATTTTGTTGGTGGTGATATTTTCATTTCTTCAAGTTAAATTTTATAGAGCTTTTCTCGAAAGGTTTGTCACTTGAGTCATTGTTTAAGTTCATATATATATATATATATATATATATATATATATAATATATATATATATATATATATATATATATATAATATATATATATAGTGATAACAAACCTTTTTGGTGAAATGACTTTAGAAAATAACCCCTAAAGAATCCTTTATAGGTGGCACCAAAAATAGATTGTAAGACACATCCAACCTACAACTACCACGAAGGCCCCTAATCCACCCATTGAATGTTGTGGTGTAGAAAGGGGCAACATGATGACTAGGGGAGTCAAACACTCAATACCTAATCTCTTCACCTTACAAATCCCTTTGGAGTATAAAGCGAAAGCACAAATCAAATAGCTTAAATTGAGAAAGGGAAACCATGCCTTTGACATCATTAGATGTGGCAAAGCAATTAACATTATTAGAATCTATCAAATTTCCAATCAATGTTGGTTGGATTAAAATAAGGAACAAGATAAGATAAAAGGCACCCCAACAATATGCATGGCCCATAATGACAGTGTCTAAAATAGAATACTCTACAAATATTGTAAAGCATCTAAGTTGGTATTGTGGCCCTCGATGGACAAGCATGACCAAACCTAGGTGAGAAAATGGTTGAATTGAAGGGCCCTCAATACCTAATCTCTTCACCTCACAAATCCCTCTGGAGTATAAAGCAAAAGCACAAATCAAATAACTTAAATTAAGAAAGGGAAACAATGCCTTTGACATCATTAGATGTGGCAAATCAATGAGCATTCTTAGAATCTATCCATTTTCCAATCAATGTTGGTTGGATTAAAATAAGGAACAAGATAAGATAAAAGGCATCCCAACAATATGAATGGCCCATAATGACAGGATCTAAAACAGAATACTCTACAAATATTGTAAAGCATCTAAGTTGGTATTGTGGCCCTCGATGGTAAAAAATTGTACTTAGTACTTTGATTACAAATGAAGGGTTAAACATTGAATATTTGAGCCTAAACCTATGCTTTGAATTATCGAGTCAAAATGTCCAATGTTGCACAACACCATGAATAGGATAATGCATTGTAAATTTTTCATGTCAATAGAAGAAATAATTTACTTACTGAGGGGCAAAAACTTGCATCTCTCTTCACAAGCTCTAAAGTTGATTTATGGGTAATAACCCAAAGCATCAAACAATGAAAATTCCTTGTGATAAGAACCATAAACCTTGATAGGGTGAGATAGATTGCATAAGCTTCATCAACAAAAATAATAACTCTGATCCAAATGCTTCGCTATTAATTATTTTTCTAAAAATCACAAAGCTAATAACTCTGATCCAAATGCTTCGTTATTAATTATTTTTCTAAAAATCACAAAGCTAATAACTCTGATCCAAATGCTTCGTTATTAATTATTTTCCTAAAAATCACAAAGCTAATAGAGAGGAGCTATTTCGTATCATTTCCAAACAGTTGCATAGGAAAGATTTGTACCTACTCTAATATCATTCTAAATTAATCTCCTTGGCATACCACAAAAGGTCACACGACAACCCAACCACTGTCCATTCTTTATCATGCAACAAAATTCAAACATTAGCTGAACTTACGAATATATGACTTAATGCCCTAGATTTTTCATCGCCACTAGCATAAATAATAGAAATTTTCATAACTATGAGGCACTTATATGTAAACCTATTCTTCACTCGCATGGTACACTAATCATACAAGCCACTCATATTGGATGCCAAACATGCAGATCATTTATATGGTTCCAATCACACAACAAAACTACAAAAACCTTTTCAAGAAGAAGATAAACAATAACAAAAATGCTTCATTATTAACTTTGTTCATTGATGAAGTAACGTTATTTTCTATCATTTCAAAACGGTTGTATGGAAAGGAAGATGTGTACCTATACTATATCACCGTTAAAGATCAATATCCTTGACACGCCACAACCATAACTTCAAATAGAGACATTTATATTGAATTAACTGGTTAGCATGCATGGAACCTCTGTAAATTCTGAAGGTAACTGGTGATAAATCCAACATATTAGAAGCTCGAAGTGAGTCTGCCTTACATGCAAGAAATGTAATATATGGTCACAATCACTATACATTCATTATCATGCAATAAAAGTCAAACAAGGGCCTAATTCACCAATATATGTCATCACATCCTAGCATTATCATCACTAATATAAAATATTAGAAATCTTAATACCAATATGATACTGATGTGCAATTCCCATGGTACTAATCATACAATCCACTCATTTAGTGTCAATCATGCAAATTGCTTTGTATGGTTACAATTCTGCAAGCCAAGTTATATAGTATTACAGATAAAAATAAAATTCTACACCAATTTTTAAACCAATATTACGTTATAATAGATAATAGAGCAAAAGGTGATAGAGTGACATGTAAATATACTTCAAACATAAAAGCCTCATGTTGTTATAACAGGGATCAAGAGAAAAATCAAATTACATATTAAAATTTAAATAAAAAAACCTCGAACAATAAAGCCATATTAGAATATTGCCGTGAGGATAATGCTTATTCACAATTGGAATGCTGGGATAAATATTTTCATTCATAATGTCATACTATGTAAAGTCGTCGCGGTAGTGAAGGACCTTGGGAAATTAATCATAAATTCTCTATCACAATTCTAAAATTATGTGAATACATTGAAAATGATGAGAAAATAGAACAGCTCAACAAGTATAAATACTAGTCCAAGTATGTTTTTAACTAAAGGTCCAACATCAGGCATAGCAGCAGCCTGCGTTCATAACAATGATGCCAACATTACCCTGCATGTATGGCATCCTACCAGTTATTGCAGATTAAAACTCTCTTTTTCTTAAACATAAGAGGTATTGTACTAGATAGAAAAGCAGTGGCATTATCTATACCATAGATAAGTACAAAATCGATTCCAACAGTGGAATCCAGCTTCTATTAACATCTTCAGGAATTTTTAAAAGCTATGGAGCATCAAAAAAAATTCTTAAACATAAGAGGTATTGTACTAGATAGAAAAGCAGTGGCATTATATATACCATCGATAAGTACAAAATAGATTCCAACAGTGAAATCCAGCTTCTATTAACATCTTCAAGAGTTTTTAAAAGCTACGGAGCATCAAAAAAATTAGTTATCGTGCCTAAGATTCTGCAGGTATATTGTCTAACATATTGGCCTGGTAATAATACATTTGAAAAAAACATAGCAAGGGTAAACAAAGGGGGCTGTGTCGTCTAACATATTGGCCTGGTATTAATACATATAGAAAAAAACATAGCAAGAGTAAACAAAGGAGGCTTCACAGCCCATTGCAATTGTTATGGACCAATTCAATTTGCACCAATGAGATGGAATTTTCTAGGTATTCTTCAAAGGCGTCAACGGAGGAGCATGTGAGACCAACAATTATGTGGGAAAGTTCACGTGACTAGATGATCAAATGATGGTACCATCTACTGTTGAGAAGCTTCCATTTCCATATTTTTCCCCCAAACACTGCTCAAAGCAATTCTACACTTCAATTCCCAAGCCTGTAGGTGACAAAAATTCATGTGAATTTCTTGAAGACGGACAACACTCTCCCATATCCCTATAGAGGCATCGCATCAACTCTTGCTTCAAGGCGGTGGGCCATCAACAAAATTGGGATCTTCTAATATATTCTAACAGCACCTAAACCCCTTTCAGCTATACTACTACTATGCAACGATAACAACGAAATTGAGACAAGTGAACCATATAGATCAAGCCCTTCACCTTGGGACCCACCTTAACGGACGAGTCATCATCTACTGGGGTACCAATAAAGGAATCGTACGAATAAAATCACCTGGAAGAGGAATCAAAACCCACCCAGTTCGTCAAATCGGATCATAGCAAAACAGATGCCTGGAGGATCGGATTTAAGCCAGTCCTCTAATACCGAGCAAGCTGAACAAACTGGAATTCATGTGTAAAATGAAGAAATCAGGAGCAGGGGGGAAGAAATACATCATGCTTGCCTCTCCATATGGCATGCATGTGAAATTATAAACTAAGTGGTTGAAAAAGCATGGAGAATTAAGGCTCCCTATATTTGATGCACATTTGACTTCAGCACCCCCTCCAAACTTCAGTGTGGTATGAACGTGGCTAGGAAAAGGTAGCTAACACCATGTGAATGTGACTAGGAAAAGGTAGCTAACACCATGTGATGAATTGACCATGGTTTGAGTTGGGTGACAATGTGTGCCTCATCCATTTCTTGGACGAACAACATCTGTATTTTTAACATCGCCCCTTTATTTGTCATTGTGTGTGCCTCTATGTTGTTGGTTCTAAGTACCTAGAAGAAGAAGACCTACACAAACCTCTGTGATAGGATTTTGAATTAGGCATCACAGAGGTTTGTGTAGGTCCAGAACAATTGCAATTCTTATACCTAATTACTTATTCTTTCTTTTTTTATTTTGAGCTCACGGTACTTTAGTCTCTAAAGCATATCCTGTCACCAGGAACCTGCATTTTAAAATTGATTCCAGAGGTATGCTTTGGCTGACAGGGACCACATGTCACCTCTAATCATGGTGCTTAGTCAATGTATCTCTAAAGCATTCAGCAAACCTTACAAATTTTATAACCTATACATATTGAGAGTCGAGAAAATATGGGATTTCTAAAATCTTCAGCTTGATTTGATTTTGTGTTCAAACGTCTTATCAGGATTGGAAATTTCTGACATTGCATTGGGCCAATTAATCCACAAGACGATTCAAATGCTCAAGAATTTAAAACAGAAAAAATTGTTTAAGATCTCACGAGTGATAAAAAGGACAAAATACTTCTCTAAAAGCTACAAATTGTCAACTTTTCTTGTGCTTGTCTAATGCAATTCCTAGCTTTAGACCAAATTACCAAACTAATATGAAAGCATCATGCCTATACTTAATTTTTTGATAACTGGAATTGCACCACAAGGAATTGGTATTTCAGCAAATACCCCAACATTTTCATCATAATCAACAGCCAAAATAAAAAACGCATATTGCAGAGAATAGGAATGAAAGGCAAATATCACATGGCAGAAACATTTATTGCTTCTCGGCTTCCTCTTTCTTTGATAGGTACCTACAATACAAAAATTTAAAACTGATCAAAAGATGACCTGAAATACTAAAATCCAAACAAAACATAAATTGTAGAAGCAACAAATTCTGACAAGTTTGTACATTCAAACTTTCTGTTGGCTAACCTCAAAGCTCACTTTTTCATACATTCAAACTTTCTGTTGGCTAACTTCAAAGCTCACTTATTCCCAATCATAAACCTAACAAACGAATGCAGGAGCGAACCCAATAAAAATGAACAAAGCAATTGGTAATTGCACAAGTCACAGATTTAAATCCAACGGAAGGTGAAGGTATACCAACCAGCATGTTACAGCCCCGTCACAACCACTGTAGAGTAGATAGTCCTTTTTTAACATAATTGGACCAACAACATATTAAAAAATAATAATAATTAAAAACAAATAGCTACAGAAGAAAACTGTCTAGACCAATACTTGCCTAAGTCACGTGGCATGACAACACGAAGGACACGGAAATACGAGTGTCCGAAATAGGACATGTTGTCTCCAGAAAACAAGGCATGGAAGACATGTTTTATAAAATATATATATAAGATATAAAGATGCACTTCTTTTAGAAATTAGAACATTACAAAACACTTGTGATCCCTTCAAATCTCAATTTTACTCATCACCTGCACAATGAGAGACCATAAAAGCTCTTTGCAAACAACTAAAAGTGAGAAAAGATCAATGAAATCTGTTTTTATGGTAAAAAAACAGATTTAAACAGGTAGGACACAGCCAGGGCATGTGTTTATGTTAAAATTGGCAACTAGGGCCAAACTTCATGTGGGTCATCTTATTAATGGCAGCTGATATTTTTCTTGGAGCTCTCTCATCGAGAGGTGTAGGATTAATCTAAAGGTCATCCGATTCTGATAAGTATTCATGGACATATGAATTTATTTGTGTTATGGGACAATTCGTCAAGGTCAGCCAGCAACCAAATATACCCCACTTGTGCTCAATGTTTTAGTATAAATAAAGGGAGACTTCAAGTCATTTGATATCATCTCTTGTGATATCACTCTCCACTTGCTTGGGTTTTTAGTGGAAGAGGAGGTCTAGAGGAGATGCCTTCTATACAGCCCTAAAGAAGGGTCATCTAGGAGAGCCCTAGCCGGAGACTTGTAGGAGATCTGGCCGCAGATCTAAGAGGCCCTAATCCGCAGCTAAAGTGAGTCCTAATCCGCAGCTAAAGGGAGCCTTTATTCGCAGCAAAGGGAAGGCCTTAATCTGCAACTAGAGGAAGCCCTACCTAACGGTGGCATGGATATACCCTAACGACAGCAACCTAGAAGAGAACAGGAGGAGTTCTGGAGTCTGGACAGCGTGGGAAAACAGGGATCCGGAGTCTGCTACAGGAGGCCGAGTGGCTGAGGTAAGTGCGGATAGTCTTAGGGCTGGAACAATGATATAATCAGGATCTGAGTTTGCTGTGAAGAGGGCTGAGAAGGCTGACTGTTAGGCCGAGTTCCTAAGGGTCAAACACGTTGCCGTTTGGAAGTTATTTTGGCACATTTTTGGAGGTCTGTTGCTACAGCAATCTGTTGTGCTAGGCCGAAGGCCATGGCACACAACTAGAGGCTGTGTGAGGGTTTTCAAGGGTGGACAGTACCCTAAGCAAGCAGCGTGGGTGAGGAGGAGACATATGAGGGTATGCCGCAGCCCTTAAAGGGCTAGTTTGTTGACTGTGGGATAAAACTAGGGCTGCTGCAAATGCCCTAATCAGGAGTGCAGCAAACAGCTGTGCAAACAAATGACAGCATGACCTAATGACTATTTGGGCATGTTGGTGTTGCTGGACATATTATGGGACAACAGCTAGTACAGCATACAATGATTGGAAGCAATGCAGCATAATGTAACAAGGGTGCAGCATGATGTGATGCATAGTACAGCACTATGTATGATGCAGCTACATGACTAGCTCAGTGATGAGTGCAGCATTCGGTGCAGATCCGTGATAAGAGCAGTCCAGTGATTGAGAAGCTCAGTGACAGGAGAGCAGCATGAAGTGCATGGCATCGTCATTAGGTCCAGCACTGTGATGATGAGTGCAGCATGGTGAGGTGCATCATATGGATGAGATGCAGCACAATGATAGGTGAAGGAGTCACCTTGGAGAATCAGTTGAAGCAGCATGTCTTCAACTGATCTCATGTAGAGATGATCGATTCTCTTATCTAGAAAGTCGAAGTATTGACTTCCATTGTAAATGTACTATCTCTCTCTCTCTCTGTTGAGCTATTGAAGAACATATAAGAAGAATTGATCAAGGGTTTCCCCACATTGGGGTTTGTCCGTGGCTAGCGCCACATCTTGTGTCCTCTTGTCTTTGCATGTCTTCCACGATTTATGTTTATGTTCTATCTGCAGTTTACTTTAATGCTGATGTGATTGCTAATCTGGAAAAGATATTGAGTTAACTATCAAAATTGAAATAAATTGCTCTAAGCATAGAACATACCTAAAATTAACAGTCTAACATGTGTTTGACACATGTCCTGTCTTTAGGACATGTGCCAAACACATGTCAGATACGTGCCCTAGCATGTCCATGTCCATCATATGGGATACAAACACGGCACCCCAGAGGGGCATGTCGTGTTACTTAGACACAAAGGAGAAAAAGAAGTATTAAGACAGGCAATTTAAGAGAGCAAAAGAAGGAGGCCATCTGATAAAATGACAGTGCCTTCTGATTAAAGAGACAGAAAACCTAACAAGGAACTCCACCTATGAACATCAATTCTGTTAAATTATCAGCCAGTTTGCTCAACTAGAACCAACAGAAGAAAAATGTCAAGTATTTGTTCTGGTGAAACTGTGTATCATATTTGTGTACCCAACATTTTGGGTTAAAAGTGGCATATCATATTTTGAGCCAAACATTTCAGGTTAAAACTTCACCCTTCATTAGGGGAGAAACATCTGTGAAAATTATAAAGAACAGTGCAAACTAGGGTAACTGCCAAACATATAGAGAACTGAAGAGTGAGGTGAGGAAATGATAGGGAACAAATTAATTATAAGAATAATTACTAAAATTGAAAGAATGAAAAGGTTAAATCAAATTGAAATAAAGAGACAACTAAATAGTAAAAACATAAAAAGGTAACAATATCTCTACTGGAAATAACGTGGAGAAAATTGAAATTAAACAACAGAGAAGGTAATAGATGAGATGAGTATAATACAAGAGGAACAAATTTTGGGTAAATAAATGATAAAGGAACAAGTCTAAAGTAATTACATTGAAATAAAAATATATCAAAGTTGAATTCAAGGAAAAAAAAAACTAGGTAAATAAATGGTGGTGATGGTGTTGATTAACATCCACTGAGAACGAAATTTGTCTATCAGACATTAGGAAGGTAAGATATCAAGTGGAATTCCTTTAAATTTTATTTCTGTGCTCAAGAAGTAGTAAGAGAAGTGCTCCAAGATCACCATAGTTTTGCTGAGTTAAAAGGTTAGTAAGGTCGGTAGCATGACATATCTTTTGAAATTGAGATTTAATTTTGGTATATACTAGATAGTATAAGAGAAAGTGTTTTTCATCTTCAACCTTCTTACTATCACAGTGGTGACAAAATCTTTCATCCCATGGTGTTTTGGGAATTGACCAATGCCCACTTTCACTATGAAGCTCATGAGAATTACTTTTTGTCTTAACAATGTTTATTTTCTTCTTTACACTAGCCAGTGCAAACAGATACTCCTAATCTTCTAGATTAGGATTGATCACCTCCTTATAATATCTTAATTTCCCTTTTCCCTCTACCTCTTTATCACACCACAGTTTCTCCTTAAATTTTGATGTAATAATATTTTTAATAGTATCCTTGTTCTGCAAAATGATCTCTTCATATATGCCCCAATGATTTAGCCAAGATTGGGCCTCGTTACGCTGTCCTTAATTGAGGTAAGGGTGGTTTTGGAGTTTGAAACAATTTTAGGAAGCCTCTTGTCTTCCATGTTTAACTTGTTCTTATACATTAGGTATATAGTCATAGTCGTGCCCATAATAAGCTTTCCACCCTCCATTTATCTTTTTCTCAATGCTATAATTCTAATTGCACTTGGGATGAATATCAAGTCTGAGATATTTGTATAAAGGCGCCTCCTCCAATGATTCCTAGTTGTTTTCCAAGATCATAGGGACTCCTTGCCATAAGAACAATATCATCAATGTATAGAAGAAGAGTAATGGCTATACCAAGAAGAGTTGGGCCAACACAACCTACTACTTCCAAACAATCTTCTAACTTGTCAGTGTATATGCCAAAAAGGAGAGGGGACAAGGGACAACCTTTCTTGACTTTGATACTATAGTTAATTTCTTCCAACCAACCCTTGATGTTCTTAAACTTGGCAATAAAAGAAACCTTTATCTCTTCCAACCTATTCCAAAGGTTTGTCCTAGGTATTGTGTCAAAAGATATTCTGAAGTCCACCAAACAACACAAGAGATCGATTTTCTTATTGAAACACTCCTCTGCAATAATCCTAAGAGTAACAAGGTGGTCCGCAGTAGAATGATATCTCCTAAACCCAACCTAGCCTTTCACTCTCTTTCTTTGACTTTCTAGCCAAAGGTTAGTCGTTGTTTGAAAAATAAATTCTTATAGCTTGGGTAAAATGGGGATAATCATAATGGTCCTATAATTAATGGGAATGTTTTTATCCCCAGTTTTGAAAATAGGTACAATGAGGACATCTTTGAGGGATGGGCAGAGCTCTAAAAACCCTTGCGGCGACTAGGGTTTTGCCTTAGTCGGCAGATCCATGCTTAGATCGCATGGATTTCTTTGCAGATCTTTGCTACAATCAAATCAATAACAAATCTTAGTGATGAAGACAGTTTATTTTGCAGGAATGGTTGCGAGACAAGCAAGCTCCTCCTTGGTTTCATATCGTTCCTTTCTAAAATCCGAATATGCCCTCCTGGTAGTTCAAGAAGTCACTTCCCTCAATATTCCTTTGGATGAGGAAGCTTTCAACTGTGAGAAGTTATTTTCAAAGCAAGGTTTGGATTGCAGGTTTAATGGATTTTGGTTGCGGCTAACAGATCTTCACAAATGGATCTATGAGACATGGAAACCTCGTTTAATGGATCATCTGAATATTTATCCCATGGCTCGGGGCTTTGTCATTGTTGTTTTTGACAATATTGAAGACAAGAAGGCCATTTGCGAATCTGGGTTATGGTTATGGGGTAGTGTCGGTCTCTTCATGCAAACTTGGTCTCCCACCTTTGATTCGGTAATGGCATCAATCTCCACAGCTCCAAGAATGCTCATGGAAAGTTTTATTGCCGCAACCCAAATATAGCAATTTTTTATTAAAAAACATATGCTTGAATTTGTGTGGAGATGGACTTCAGTAAGGGTTTTCCAGCTGAGATCAATTTGACAACCCCAAAATATGTCTGGGTCCAAAAGCTTGACTAAGACAATGTTTTGTTCTAGTGTAGAGCGTGCTATGAAAGGGGGCATGTAATTAAAAACTACCCCAAGCGACAAAGCAACATAGATCGAGAAAAATACCTAAGGTCTAAATGGTGCGAAGGAGCTTAGGGAGATCACTATACAGTATACGAAGAGGACGAGTCTCAAAATAAGAAGATAAATCGGAAGTTGATACTGCCAAAGAAAATGCATTATAGGCAAAAAAAATCAATCAAGAAAAAATACATGCAAGTGAGGATTCTCCAAACTTAGCAAAAGAGGAAGAACAACAAACCCTCGTGGCATCTTCTTGGGCAGATCAAGCAAATGAGGAAGGTTTCAAGAACAGCAACATGCACTTGCCGAAGAATGGTTCATTGGAATTTGCAAAAAACATGGGTTAGACTCAAGTTGGGAAGAAAAGGAAAAGTATTTCAACAAGGAAAACAAGAAGTCAAACTAAATCAAGACAAAAATAGTGAAAAATGGAATGTAAATGTGTATGGATATTGGGGGCTTTTTGGAAGAAAAAAATTAGTTGGAAAGGGACTGGAATTTTTGTGTTATGGGGGAACTTGCTTGAGGGTTTGGATTGAACCTTCGTACTCAATCTCAAACCTGCAAGGAAGATTGGAATATGTAAAGGTTCTAGCCTTGTAATTCACATTTTTTAATAATACAAATCTCTACATGTTTCGTTTAAAAAAAATGGTACAATGAGGTTTTCCATCCAAGTCATAGGGAAGTCTCGCTTCACTAATAAATTATTGAGCTTTTGTATGTGAGGGATGAGAATAGGCCCTCCAGCATTAAAATTTCAGCTCAATAGCCTTCAATGTCCTTATCCTTTCCATTTGTGAGCCGTTTGACTTTAATCTCTATGTCTTCGAGAGAAAAAGCTTCATCATATGTAGGAACATTCAAAATTTAATAATAACTTATTAAATTGAACCAATGAATAAAAATTGAGTTAATTAAAATAATGAATAAGTTTGAAGTAATGACCATGGAATAAAACTATAACACAATGTGGAAAAATGAGAGAGAAAAAATGGAGAACTTAAAGGGTTAAAGTTTGTTGAGCTAAAGTCTAACGACAAATAACGATTATAAAGCAACGACCATGGAATAAATAAGACAACTTGAAAAAACGAAGAGAACAAATGGAGAACTTAGAGGGTTCAAATCGGTCAAGCTATTGGCTTGTGGCAACTTGGAGTAGTTGTTGTGACAATGAACTAGGTTCGAATCCTAAGAGGCATCTTCTTACTTTGCATGAGGTTCATTGGATATGGCTATCGATTGTTAGTGTAACCTTCAAGAGAAGTATTGTAATGGCACTTTTGAGGTGCCAAAAACCCCATTCTTCATTAAAAAGTGAGAGAGTGGCACATACTTTATTCCTATGGAGAAAATTAAGGTTGAAAATAAACAGCAAGGGAAGGAATTAGATGAGGAGAGGAGAAAATTAAAGGACCAAAAAAATTAAATGATAGAGGGTGAAACCTTTTAAGGAACAAATTAGAGAGGAGAAAATAAAGTAGGAGGAAGAAACAAATAAATCATAAAGAAGAGAGAAAAGAGAGAAGATAGATAAAGAAGCTCTAGGAAACATTTCAATTTTGTACACAATAATCGACTTGGAGGTATTTCGATTAGCATCCACAATATGTTCATTGAACCTAGTCTTTATGGATCAGCTAGTTTGGCCTACATGCACAACAATGCAAGATAAAAGGATTTCATAAGCATCTTAGTGTAGACAAGGGTCCATTTATTCTTTTTAACATTATTGAGGGCATTCATCAAAGTTTTATGAGGCATAAAGATAGTTTTGATTTTCCTTTTAATAAGAATTTTGGATATTTTATAGATAACACCAAGAATAAAGGGTAGAACAACTTGCATGGAAAAGGAATGGGACTAGGTGCAAAGATGCATTCTAGGATCGATGTCCTTGTGGGCAACTTTGTTGATTTTAGTGTCAATATCAAGATTGGAGTGGAGGGTTTTTCTAACATGGGCTTTCTCATAGTTAAGATGGTTTTTCTCTGAGATTTGAAGGGCTCTTGAGGCTAGAGTATTGAGGACAACAGCTTTTCAAGTGGGATCATGGTAAGATTGAGCGTGAAGGTATCTATCAATGTAGGTTTTCTTCCTACAAAATTGGTGGGATAGGATACTAACTATTTCTTTGATAACAAGGACATCAAAGAAAGGAAAGGTGTTGTTATTGGATTTAAATCATGAATTGAATATCAAGGAATATAATATTGAAATGAGAGGAGGAAAAGGATAAGATTACCATGGCCATGAGGCCATATGACAAAGGTGACATCAATAAACTAGTACCAACATTTAGGTCTTACAGTGTGTTGGAAATAAAATTTCGCAAGCTTCAACCTATCAAGGAGATGAGGACACCAATCCTCTTGTAAGCACCAACTTACAAATATAGTAGGCTCCAACCTGTCAAGGAGATGAGGACACCAATCCTGAGTGAGTTCCAATTTCCAACTTGTTTACTTGTTCAAGAGTCAATCCTCAGCCAAAGAAAGTTTGTCTTCCTGGAAATTTCTCCTCTCTCCTTCACACAAGAGTGTTGTGAACACATTGAGCTTGGCCTACAAGACACTTGGACTTTGCCTTCAAACTAGGCTTGAACTACATCTTCAAACAACGGGAACTTGGCCTTGTAAAAACAACAAATCTCAGCGCTCAAACTTCGGCCTTCACAGAGACAAAACTCGTCTTCCTTTTGTACCAAAATTCAGCCTTCAAGAAAAATTTGTAACATGACCTAGAACATGTATGAACTCGGCCCCCTTCATTAGAATTCCATGCACCCCAGGTCTAGTCTATGTTTTGACAGTTTCACAAAACAGAGAACATAAACACACTAAAAATGCCTAACTTTAAAACAACTTGTATAGCAGAAAATACATTAGCAATTAGATCGTGCACCGAACACAGAATTCAATTCCCAAATCTGATTTCTTATAAGTCCATTAACAAGAATCCTTAGGGCTCCCATACCAAAGATAATGGCCCTTTGCAATCACCTTGCCACTGCCCAAATCCAAGTCAAACTCTTTAACCAAATCTTTAGGGCTGAGGCCAAGTCCCTTAGGCTCTCATCCGCCTAGGTGTCACTTTGTTGTAGCATTTGTTGAAACGCTTGTGATGGTTACCTAGGGCTTTCCCAACCCTTCCAAACACCACAATCTTCACTCAGCCCTCTGGCCAGCTCCCTTAGGCCTCCAGGAACCCTACAATAGCCTTGTGTAAGCCCTTCCTTGTTGCAGTAGCCCTCCACTGGCCACCACAAGCCTACAACCTCACTTCTCCTTGTTGCGGGTAGGGCAACAAGCCCTAACACAGGCCTCAGTCTATGCCTTTCTTACTTTGTTGCTGAGTTTTTTTCTACAACAAAAACAAGGCTCGACCCAGCCCTTCCTCAACTACGGTCCGCACTCTAAACCCCGACCACCTTCCTTTTGGTTGTGGTCTTCCTTTACCAAGCCTAAAACAATTTTGCAAACCCTTGGCCTACCTTCTTTCTCCTACGGCTAGGGTACTCACTTACCCCAGCCTCCTCTTGACCTATTGTTTTCCCTAGCAACGCAAAACACACTCAAATCATCTTCCTTCTTAGCTTGGTCTTCTAGTTGAGATCTTGTTGTCCCAGTTCTTCTTTCAAACAACTTCCTTCGTGCTACCAAGACAACCCTTTATAGCTTCCAAAAAATACCCTACTACCCTAATTACAGGGTTATGATTTCCTCACCTCCCAAGGAGAATAATCCTTCATTCTCCTTGCCCTCAAGCCTCTCCATTGGCTTCTTATTTATACTTGTTCTTAAGTTGCCTTGGAGGCCCCTATGTCATTAGTAAACTCAACATTCGATTAGAGTATTAAATGCTTTCAATGGGTACAAAAACCACTCACTTGGAGTTCAAAGCCCACAATTTTGGTGCAAATACCATAAACTCATAAAATCACACATTATGAGTGTTTCTATCTCACAAACCTAACACCAAGGGCATGTGAGAGTACCTCCCAATGCTACCCAATTTCAACACTCTAACTTAGCAAAGAAGGTACTTTCATTCCTTGGGAGTCTCTTTGTTTCCCACATTGGAACACAATCCTCTTCCATGGCTACTCTCCCACATTGGAATACAATCATCTTCCACAGCTACTCTCCAACCTGTTGCAAGAACAAAACCCTTCTTGGAAGTTTCCTTGCTACTAGTTGCCTCCTACTTATTCTTTTCCTGATAGGCCTTTAAGCCATTCCATGGCTCCTCTTGTCAAATATGGAAATCTCCTTTCTTCTCTCTGACAATGCACCCTTCTGGGGTTGTTGACTCTCCCTCTAAATCGGCAAACTCTCTCTGGAACTTGACTCCCTTTGAGTCTCTAAAACCTTCTTCTTTCCTTGCTCAATAGGCTTCCCCTATACAGACCATTCTCTCATACTCCAAGAACCACCCTTGGGCTAGAGTTAGATCCACTAGACTTGAGCATCTCTTTGTTTCCCACATTGGAACACAATCCTCTTCCATGGCTACTCTCCCACATTGGAATACAATCATCTTCCACGGCTACTCTCCAACCTATTGCAAGAACAAAACCCTTCTTGGAAGTTTCCTTGCTACTAGAAGCCTCCTACTTATTCTTTTCCTGATAGGCCTTTAAGCCATTCCATGGCTCCTCTTGTCAAATATGGAAATCTCCTTTCTTCTCTCTGACAATGCACTCTTCTGGGGTTGTTGCCTCTCCCTCTAAATCGGCAAACTCTCTCTGGAACTTGACTCCCTATGAGTCTCTAAAACCTTCTTCTTTCCTTGCTCAATAGGCTTCCCCTATACAAACCATTCTCTTTTACTCCAAGAACCACCCTTGGGCTAGAGTTAGATCCACTAGACTTGAGCATCTCTTTGTTTCTCACATTGGAACACAATCCTCTTCCATGGCTACTCTCCCACATTGGAATACAATCATCTTCCACGGCTACTCTCCAACCTGTTGCAAGAACAAAACCCTTCTTGGAAGTTTCCTTGCTACTAGAAGCCTCCTACTTATTCTTTTCCTGATAGGCCTTTATGCCATTCCATGGCTCCTCTTGTCAAATATGGAAATCTCCTTTCCTCTCTCTGACAATGCACCCTTCTGGGGTTGTTGACTCTCCCTCTAAATCGGCAAACTCTCTCTGGAACTTGACTCCCTTTGAGCCTCTAAAACCTTCTTCTTTCCTTGCTCAATAAGCTTCCCCTATATAGACCATTTTCTCTTACTGCAAGAACCACCCTTGGGCTAGAGTAAGATCCACTAGATTGAAGCATGCTACATCTAAGCTCTAGTACCCAAAGTACATCTTGGACTCGCAACAATCCAACTAACTCCATTTTGAATGGTACACTCTCGATTCCTCAGACTGCATGTAGACTCTTATCACGAATCTTCACATGTGGATCAGAGTCCCACTCATTCATGCTCTCAAACACTTCTTGTGTTCTTGTGATATGCTTCAAGGCCCTGCTATTTAGGAACCAAGAACCCTCATGAATAGTGCTCTTAGAGAAATGAGAGATAAAAGAAAATTCCTTGTCGAAACTTCTAGTGAAATCACCCTCATAGATTGTAGCTAGAGCATCCATCTCAAGCTTCTTCTCTTTCCCTGCTTTCTTCTTATGTGGACACTTGCTCTCATAATGACCAAACTCTTCACATGCAAAGAATTTCAATTTGCTCAAGTCCTTGTTGCCATTGTTGAACTTCCCTTTGCCCTTGTTCAACTTACTAGCGAGGGCAATGTTCTCTTCATTAAGACTCTTTTGTTGAAGATACTCATCCTGAAGTTCCTCCTAGATGAAAACATCCTATAAACTGTTCCAATATGGAAATTTATCCCATAACACCACTGTGTTGATGAATGGTTTCCACTACTCTGAGAAGCCCTTCAATGCAATCTTCACCAACTCTTATTCTTCCATCGTCTCCCTTATAGCTACAAGCTCATCACAACTTGTGAAATCATTTAAGATAGGAAGTCATGTTTTTTGAACTTGTCATCTTAATTTCCATGAGCTTCTCTGACAATACCATCTTCTAGTTTTCATTCTTGTTATGAAACAACGCCTTCAGAGCTTCTCACATGTCCTATGCAATGTCTTTTCCAGTAAGATGAGGTATCAAATGATCCTTGACTGCATCAAGGATGAACAACTTGGCATTTTCATTTTCTTTTCTATGCAAAGCCAAATATGTTGCATCAGTTGGTGCCTTGATCTAGGAGTTAGCATAATCCCACAGATCATTCACCAACAACAATAGCTTGATTCTATCCTTCCACGAACTGTAGTTGGATATCCCTTCCAACTAGTCCTCAAACCGAAACCATTTTCTCTATTGGATTCTTACCCAGAAATGCAAGAGACCAATTACCCGTCCTTCAACAACAAGACAACTCAACTCCTTAGAGCTGCCACCTGTGCACAATTCTAACCCAAATGCTCTTCGAAGTAGCTCTAATACAATGTTAGAAATCCACGCACCCCAGTCTGGTTTATGTTTTGGCAATTACACAAAACTAACATAAACACACTAAAAATATCTAACTTTAAAATTGTTGAGAAATCTAGGACATCATAATTTAGGTGATTTCTTTTCCATTATTAACTACTTGTGAATTATTTTTGCTTCTTAAGGTTAAATCTTTTTCTTCTTAGATTATTAGTGTTCTTCTTCATCAAACAGTAACCAATGCATGAACATAAAATAGACAAGAGACACCGAATGTAGGCTATCAGCGAGGGCCAAAACCTCTCACTCTATGAGAGGAAAACCCGCACAAACTCTTCTTATAGAGATTCCAATTGACGAATACCAAGACCATGACCCTTCACCTCTTGGCCACTCTAAAACCAAGACACACGTTCTCTAGCCAATCCTCTTCTTGATTCCTCTTCCACCGAGATCTTCATCATTGCCTTGATACCGAGATCTTCATCACTGCCTTGACAACATTGTTTCCTTCAGCGAGCCCTTATCACTGAGATGATACCTCATCACAATAGTATCACCAACAAGCTATGATTACAACGAATTGTTATGTCACCAATATTGCCTTTCTGCACTTGATGTGACATCGAGACAAGAGACTCTTCACTAAAACGTAGCACTGAATTTATCTTTGTCAGCTTGTACCCTTGAGAGATCCTCGTTGTCCATTCATCTCTCGTCAAAAATCCATCTAAACTTCTTAACTGTGATTATATTCGAACTTGTCTTGCCGCCACTATGATCTGAGCTTTAGAGGGATCCAATTTCCCCTCAATACTTTGTCATTCCAAATTGTTTCTTTATATGTTATTGTCCATCCGAAATACAGAGAGACATCTGAACTGTCTTCTCTGTGGAGATCCAAATTGTGTAATGTGACTTCCATCGGAATTCAGAGTGAGATCCAAATTCCTCAATTGTGTAAATGCAAAGAGCTTAGCCACATATATATATAGTAATTCGTCTTATATAATAAGCCGACTTGTGCATCCAAAATGGGTGTCTTCTTAATTGAGTGAGTCGACATGAGCCATTACTTCATCTCAATGTTTTAAAAAACCGCCGGCTCGGAAGCGACTCGGCCGAGTTGGTCTGAGCCAGGCCTGGAAAATTCAACCCGGCCAAGTAACCAGTTCGGCCGGCCGAGTTAATACTGAGCCGGCCAAGTTGTGGCTCAGCCGAGTCCGTAACAACCCAGCCGGGTTACGTACAGCGGCCCAGTCACTTGAAAACACGCGATTTTTTAAATTTTTTTTTATTATTTGCTGATTGTGGGGGACTCCAAAGGAATTTAATTTTTGTTTTGTTGGTCTTTGGGGTCCATTCCCCTCTCCCAAACCCTATTTAACCCACTCAACCCCTCTCATTCTCTCACAGCCATCTCATGCATTTGAGTGAGAATTTCAGTGAGTTTGTGAGGAGTTGTTGAGTTTGTTTTTGGAGTAGCAATGAGGAGTCTTAAGCAAGCATTGTAGTTGGAGTGAGGAGCTTCTTGGGCAGCCATTTGGAGCAGCATTGAGGAGTTGGTTTCTTGGAGCAAGCTTGAGAAGGCAGTTTGTGCCTAGAGGTATTTTTTTTCACTTGTACAAATCTGTTTTTGCTTATTAAATTTTATGTGCAAATCTAGAAATCCTAAAGAGTGTTTTTTGTGAAAGAAATGAACATTGAATAAATGTTTTTTTCATTTTCAGATTGATTGCTTTCATTTCCAAGTCAAAAAATGGCACCTACAGTGAAAGATGTTGCTTGGGCATATGTTGAAATGGTTGAAAGTCAAATGCATTGCAAATTTTGCCATAGGAAAATTAAGGAAGGTCCTGGGGGCATTAATAGGCTGAAACGACACTTGGCGGGGATTAGAGGCCAAATTACTCCATGTACCTCACCAGAAATTGGGGATATTAGGAAGGAATTGTTAGCCAACTTTGAAAAGTTTAAAGAAGATAAGGCTAGGCAAAAAGAGTTAGAGGCTGAAATTGGGAGGAAGAGGAATATACAAAAAATGATGACTACCAACCCCCATTTTGATTTTGAAGGTTCTTCCTCTATCCCTTGTACTGATGCATCCAACCCCTTCCGATATGTTTCTCCCTCTTTTGAGTCTATTCAAGGAAAGGGAAAGGGTAGAATGAAAAAGGGTGATATGAATATCAAAATTTATTTCACTCCCTCCTCTCCATCAGATGCACATGGTCCTCAAGCTAGTAGAAGTCAAATGCAGCCCACTTTAGATGACCATTGGAAGAAAGAATTGAGGGAGACTGCTTGTGATTACATAGCTAAATGGTGGTATGATGCTGATATCCCCTTCAATGCTTCCCGTTCACCATATTATGAGCCTATGTTTGATGCCATACATGCTGTTGGAAAAGGCTTCAAAGGCCCTACTATGCATGAGCTAAGGTGGTATCGTTTGCATAAATAAATTTTATCCATTAATGACTATTTGAAAGATTTCAAGGACTCATAGGCAAGAACGGGATGTGCCATCATGTCAGATGGATGGACTGATCAAAGAAACCGTACCATCATAAACTTTCCTATCTTCTGCCCACAAGGAACCATGTTTTTAAAATCAGTGGATGCATCTGATAAGGTAAAAGATGGGCAATTGTTGTTTCAGCTATTGGATGAGGTTGTTGAGGAGGTGGGGGTGGCTAATGTTGTTCAAGTCATCACAGATAATGCCTCTAACTATGTTCTTGTTGGTAAACTGTTAGAGGAAAAACACAAGACCATCTTTTGGACCCCATGTGCTACAAATTGCATAGACCTCATGCTTGAAGATATTGGAAAATTAGATTGGGTCAAAAACACTGTAGATCATGCCAAAAGCATAACAAAATTTATCTACAACCATTCATGGATTTTAAGCCTCATGAGGAAACACACAGGGGGCAGGGATATTATTAGGCCTGCCATCACTAGATTTGCTACTCATTTTTTGACCTTGCAATCTATGCTTTCACAATATAGAAACTTGCAAAAGATTTTTTCCAGTGAAGAATGGAATCAAAGCCAGTGGTCTCACAAACTGGAAGGCAAAGAATTGAAAAAGAAAATTAATGAAGAAATATTTTGGAGAAAGGCAGCAGAGGTTGTGAAGCTTGCTAAGCCACTAGTTAAGGTGTTGTGGTTGGTGGATGGGGAAAGATTGGCTATGGGCTTCATATATGAGGCTATGGATCAAGCAAAGGAGCAAATAAAGAGGGCATACAAGGATAAAGTGGCTAAGTATGGGCCCATTTGGGCAATCATTGATGAAAGATGGAACAATCAACTGCATCACCCTATACATGCAACTGGGTATTTTTTGAACCCACGGTATCATTATAAAGCTAAGGAGATAGGAGCTTTGAGGAGGGAGGTTAGAGATGGATTGATTGACTGCAATGATCGCATGATCCCATTAGAGTTTGATCAGCTGGAGATACACCGACAGGTCACAACCTTCACCAATGCCTCGGGTACCTTTGGGAAGAACCTAGCAAAGATTGCAAGAGAAGCAGATGAGCCAAGTAAACAAAAATTTCAATTTTCAAATTCTCAATAGTTTTTTTAAATTTTGTTAAATCGTTTATAATTTGAAAGTTGGATATAATTTGTAATTTTTTTGAGCTAACTCATTACACTCCTATGTTTTTTGCAGCACAATGGTGGGAGGCTTTTGGTAGCCATTGTCTTGAATTGCAGAAGTTTGCAATTCGTATTTTGAGTCAAACTTGCAGTGCTACTGGGTGTGAGCGCAATTGGTCTGTCTTTGAGAGAATTCACACAAAGAAGAGAAACCGTTTGGATCAAAAATGGTAAATGATCTAGTCTATGTCCAATACAACCTCCGGCTCAGACGCGACCAATTGTTGAACAAAAGACATGATTCAGATCCCATTGTGTTGGAAGACATTGATCCATCATCAGATTGGGTAGTGGAGAGTCATCTAGCAGAGTTTGATTCTAATGAGGATCTTGATTTGGATTTACAGGGGGAGGCATCACTCAAACATGATGTTCAGTTAAATGAAGATCCTAATCCACTTGTACCAGCCTCAGCCTCACAGCCAGCAAGTCCTCCAGTTGCAGGTGCTTCCTCTGCTCAGCCACGACAGAAGCGCAGCCGCATATCTCGTCTATCTCAGCTTGCATCTGTTGCACAGCCTGCCAGTGCTACCACTTCGACAGTTGCAGTTGGAGATGATGATGAGGAGCCATGGGGCCCCCTGTCTGACTCTGATGATGATCCAGAGATTGATCCACATGATCTTGGCTCCTCTGGCAGTAGCTACTAGCCAGTAGTACTGGTCACAGTTTACTTTTGTTGTAGAGGCATTTCTAGCCTCCTTGGTTATGGTTTTTGTTTGATCTTATGTATGGGCAGTGCATGGGTGCCTTTTGATATAATGGATATAATCATGACCTACGTTGTTCATATGTGTCTTTAATCTATATTCTATGCTATGCGTTTGGAAACATGAACGAAATCTTAAAAATTTGTTTTTAAATTAAATATATATATAATGTATTTTTTACAATGACCGAGTCATTGAAATCAAGCCGGCCGAGTCGATACCGAGTCAGAGTCGGAGTCGGAGTCGACCCTCGGCCAAGTCGGTGTCAGAGTCGGAGTTTTTAAACATTGCTTCATCTATAGGCCAACATGAAGAGAGAGACTTGTTGGTCGTTGGAGGGCTTTATAGACTCATATACATTTGACACATGCTCAAGAAGAGCTCTTCATACATGACATTAATTCTTTTGACTTTAATGACAAATCCGAAGGCTCTCAATGGGAGCCATCTAAATAAAATCTCTTACTCATGAAACCAATGAAGCAAGGCATTACAAAAATAACTTTATTTACTTCTTTTCATCATTTACAAAGAACATAATTACATGTTATTATGAAGACCGAACCTAGTTACACCTTACAACACTCCCTCTTAACTAGGGAAGTATTCATAATGGTACTTGGTCATTCTCAATCTGAAGAATTTCTCATAAGAAGAGTTGGATTGGTAACCCATCTATATAGCATCATATCAACCAACATTGTCACATCGCAAGGCCTTGACTAAGCTCTATCCACATGATCTAAACACAATATTGACAAGACCAATGATTCATAAACACCATAATCATTATCTCTTAAGGTACATACTCCTCTCGAGTGTTCACAGAGTATGACCTACTTTGGACTATTCTTATCTTGGATAGCCAGCCCTCAAAGAATATCAGTCCTTTACGACTACTCTTATCTTGGATGCCTTATCTCATCCTCAAAGAGCATTGGATGCCAAATGTTTACCCAATCCTCCATTCTGTCTTCCCAAGTGAAGACCAGAATGATGTGTCTATCTCTCCCTCTCAATTAGGGAGGACATATCAATTCCAATAAAGGAATGTACTCATTACGACAAAAGGAATGTACCTAAGCTCCCTCTTGGCTTAAGAATTTCCAAGTTTCTTCCCAATAAGAAACTTGTTTTCAGGCTCCCTCTTATTAGGGACCTATGGCAGCTCCTCAACTAGCTACTTGAAGAGCTCCTTCCCTTGATGTCATGAATTTCTTTGTCAAGGAGTCTTCATCTTTTGGGGCTTCTCTTAGGGCACGGACCATTCATCACTTTCATCCATGAGTTAGTCATGTCATTATTCCTTGCATCAGAAAGTGATCCATTAGTCTTCCTCTGGCCTTGCTTCATGTCATGTTGCTTTCTTCATGCCATATTTTTCGGAAGGATCTTACATCCTTCTATATGGTCCTCTTGGAAGACATCCATAGTTCTTCCCTTGGCAAACCTGCATAAAACCATCCAGATATTTGTTCAAAAATAAGAAATGAACACTTAAATCAAAATTACCTTTGTGATGGTCTTTTCATCATGACATCTTCTAGTTTGCATCAGCATCCTACATACATGTTGACATACCTCCCAAAGTTATCCATTGTCAAGGGTCTCCATCTTTCCAAATATAGGCTCTCAGTGAGGGCAAAACCCCTCAAAGGGGAAAACCCATTAACTCTTCTCTTCTTAGAATTTGCTTCAAATGAGATACAAAGACCTAATCCCTAAACCAAGTCCTTCTCCTAGTACCAAGTTAGCCCTTCCCCAAGTCCTTTGAATCTGCACCAAATTGCTACACACTGCAACTTCGATCTACCAGCTACAGCACTGGTACTCTACGTACAACTTCGGCCTTGCAACTTCTAAAGAAACCCTAATTTGACTTTCTTCTTGGACCTTCCAAGGGCAAGACAACTCTTCCTAAGGTTAGTGAGGTCTACACAAAGTTTTCTTCCTTCCAACTACCAGTTTCTTAACTTCGTCCTACTACAACTCGGTCCTGTGACTTCGGCCTCTTCCTGCCACCCAAAAACCCTACAATTTCACATGTATGAGAGACATAGAGCCCAAATACAAGATATTTCGGCCTCCCAGCTTCTTCCAGACCCTTTCCTACTTCTTCCTCGCTACAAATCAAACCCTTTCTTAATAATCGAACTTGTGAGTGAGTGTTTCCAAATGAAGTCGAACTGCTCTTTAGGCCGACTTGAGGATCCCACAGCCGACTTGTACTCTTGGAGATTCCACGGCTTTCTAGACTCAAAAATAATTATTTTTACAATTACAAATTGCCCAAAAGGGTTTTATAAACATGATGTTGACTCCTTTGATTCATGACAATAAATCCTAAAACCTAACAAGCCCTAGCAGCACAAAGAACATGCTTTTACCTAGAAGAACATCAATAATGAGCATGAAACCCATGCCTTAATAATAATAATTTTCTTTATTCTCTTCTTGTTTGTTACATAGGATACATATTGAAATGACTACAACAATTATGAAGACCAAAACTAGTTACATTTCGCAACATGTTGCACAAAACCTTCTAGTTGTTCCATGTATATCTCGTCATCAAAATCTCCATGTAGAAATATTGTTTTAACATCTCACTGCTCCAACTCCAAATCAAGCAAAGCAACTAGTGCCAATACACTACAAATAGTTACAAGCTTAACAACTAGCGAAAATATTTCATGGAAATCTATACTTTTCATCTAAGTAACCTTTTGCAACCAACATGGCTTTATACTTTTCAACATTACCATCAGCACCTTTCTTCAATTTGTAGACCCATTTACATCCGACAATCTTTCTATCTTTAGGAAGTTCTACCATGTCCCAAGTTCTATTTCTCTCCAAGGCGTCCATTTCTTATTTCATAGCCACCTTGCATTTGGCATTATTGATATTATCTATTGTTTCCTAATAACAAGAAGGTTCCCCATCGTCAATAACAAAAGCAACAGATGAATTAACATCAAAATACCTTTTAGGACAGTTTATTTCCTACATAGATCTTCTCAATATTATTTATGGAATTTCCATATTGTCATAAATAACTTAAGTATCTACAATTTGTTTACCATCAAAAGCTTCTTCTTGCTTCCTTGTGTCTATAGATGGTTGAGTCTCCAATAGAATTTGTTGGTTTAATGGTACCTATTCCTATTTCAAATCAACATCTATTAGAGAATATTTATTAAATATCACATCTTTGCTAATGATGATTTTCTGGACAATAGGATCCCACTTTCAAAATCCCTTAAGCTATATCATCATAACCAACAAAAATATATTTTTTCAATTTGGGGTATAACTTAGAACATTGATTCTTATCAAACAGCCATTATCACCACCATCTAAAAAAAATTGTGGATCAAACATTGAAAATCAATAAGACAAACTTCATTTCTTCCATTAACAGGTATGTTCTTAAAAACCCCTATGTTAATTATTTTTTTCATATTTAGGGTTTTGCTTGCATACCTCTTTGCCTACCACCATTTTGTTTCTTTATATTTTTTCCATTTGCAATGATTTTCATGCCCATGAGCCAATGCAAGGGTTTTCTCCATATTTGGACAGCAAGCTTCATTTTTTTTTAACTTTCTTATGCACCCACTTATTGCCATTTTTCATTCACATTGCAAATAATGTAGTAAAAAAATACTTTTTAAAATGAGGTGGTTATTACTTTTTATTTTTGTGTATTTGTGTTTAATGTCAACTTTTTGTTTTTTTTTTGGTGCCCTAGGTTTGAATTAGTTCACTACAAATATGCCAAAAGCCTTGAACCCATTTTGGGAGTATGGGGAGCCTAATGGTGAGACAAATCGGGAATATCTATCATGCAAATTGTGTGGGACCAAAATGACAAGGGGGGTTACACGAATGAAATACAATCTCGCTAAACTCCCTAGACATGATGTTGGCTTTGTACGGTTTCTAGTGTGGAGCTTATACAAAAATCTCTTGAAGCAATTGATGAAAAAGATGGAAAGATAGCTGCTAGGGAGAGGGCACTGATCTCAAATAGATAGCTGCTAATTTTATTTGTTTTGCTACATATAAATTCATGATGATGAGATACTTTTATATATGTGATGTTATTTTGTATTGGTTCAGCAGAATTTGGTATCGCCTTTGATGTATCATTTTTATTTTACATCCACTACATCGTATATATCAGTGCTTGCTTCATCTTTATGTGTCAGTGTGTTTATTTCATGTTGTTATTGCTTTATATGTTTAAAAGCTGAAAAGCAAATGAATATATTGTGCAATTTTTATGTTTGTCGATATTTTCACCAATATTGTCGACAAAATGTTTCTTGGACCCTCGTCGATATTTTGCCAATACCGATATTTTGTTGATACCGATATTTTCAACACCGATTTCTACCATTAAATTTTTTAACCTCAAAATTGGTATTCATCACCTTCGCCATTCTTCTCTACATAGACTCTCCCTCCAAATTGGAAAAAAAAAATTAAATGTATCAATTCGAAAAATCTAAAAAAATATACCTTTACAAACCCAATTTCACAAAGCATGGTTCTCAAGACTTGAAAAAATTTATTTGGATGTACACTTTATATAAAAAAAACTATGTATTTCCACCCCTCTTTAAAAAATAAATAAATAAACTTCCACAGAATTTTTTTTTGTTTTAAATTTTTTTCTCCTTCAAATAAATTTGTTCCACCGGCCAGGGTTTACCTCTGCCTCTATGTTCGATTTTATTTTTTTCGCTCTGATGACTCGACCTGTTGACCACTAGAATGGCACCTGATGATTATATGAAGACTCCATGCCGAAGGATGTACCAAATAACACTTGTACCATCAGATATCATCAGACTACCAGAGTTTCTTAAACTCTACTTCTACTTCTCATCATTTTCTCTTATACCTAGATTCCACACCCTACAGGAATTGTAATAAGTGATGCTAGTAATGATGAGTTTTGAGTCTGTAACAGGCCTAGGTAGCTTGGGACCTTGCCAACAAGTGAGTATTACTCTGGGAGATTTTTTTTCACTTGGTTAATTATCAACACCCTACCAGGACTTGATAATTAATTGAGTTTTTTCCTCCATATTTACCCCAAAGTCGGAGTACGGCTTGATGGTGAGGCCTTGGGTGAGTCCTAGTGTCTAGAGTCAATATATATTACCATACTAGATCACACAAGATATTTCGTGGAATTTGGTTAGGTCTAGGTAGCCATTTTTTAATTTCTTAGATTTTTTGCAGGGCAGAAATTGCAATAAAAATTGTAATTGAAATGTAATAAGTGTTGTCTAGAGAAGTTGTATGGGGTATGATTAATAAAAATAAAAATTACACCTCTCACCCTCAACTTTCTACTATAACACACTTTGAAGGGTTAATAATGTGTTCTAGACCCTCAAAATTCACTTTTCCTATGTTTAGTGGAAAATGTGGCAATTAATTAGGCTATAATTAAATAAAATGGAGAAAAATAAATTATTCCATGTGACGGAATGACATGGACATGACTTGGAACTTATCCGAAGTCAAAGATTTGAGTCAAGGGACATGTGGAGGATGACTGAGCACACTGCATCATAAATACAACATTATCTCATAAAATCGAATTTCCCAGAGTTAATGCAGCACATGCACATGTGGAAAATTGAATTATCTGGAGGAGTTAATGCATAGAGGAATATTTGATGGGATATTTTTTGGAGGATTTCATGGGAGTTTGTTTAATTTACACTCCACTCCATCTACACTCAGTACTTAAGTTCGAGAATTCAGTTTCTCTTGGAGGAACCACGCATCTCTTGGAGGATCTACATTATTCCTCAATGGGATCATCATCAGAGGTGCCATCACATGGATTGAAGTTGGATTGTGACTTGAGTTATCTACTAGTCTTATTTAACACTTGGGTTTTCTATTGTGCCACATAGAGAATTCGATTTCTCTTGGAGGATTTCATGGTGCCACACAGGGAATTCGATTTGCCTTGGTGTCTCTCTCATCTCCACTTGGAACTTGACTCTCTCTTCTTTGGGATTGGCTCCAATGTCATTTTTCATGAGCATTCTTCATTGCGGTTTGCTCCCAACTCTTTATATAATAGAACCATGGGCTCTCATATTGTATCATGTTATGAATTATTGAGCTTAAGAAAACTCTTTCCTTTTGTACTTGCAACTTGCTAATATAATCAAAGACTTTGGGGCACTTTTGGTAGTGTTCTCTTGGCGTTTTGAAGTGATATCCTTCCATGATCTTGTTATTATGCTTTAGTTTTCTTGCATAATTGAATGTTGTTAGTTTATATTTGCCATATATTTTGGATTGATATGTGCAAGCTATCTTGCATATATCCTTGATTTAGAGTAGCATTCTAGGAATGAGCTTGCCAATTTATTTTTGGAGGAATATTTGGTATATCTTATTCATTATGTTGCTCTAATCCATTTGCAAACTAATACTTATTTCAAGTGTGTAAGGAAAAATATATTTGAATTTGTGTGCAGGAATCCATCTGTTGATTTGATGGTAGCATCGGATGTGCTCTAGCCACGAAAATTGGTGGAAAGGCTAAAGCACATGAGATCTCCAATACCGAGAAATGGTTTGGGAAGATTCTAAACAATTTGAAAGATATTAAAATAATTTATATTTTTAATGGAGTCCCTAAGTCTAAGCTTAGGGAAAATAAAATATTAATGTGAATTAATATAAAATTGTGTTAGAATGGTCCAAAAGGCATGGATCAAGCCAGAGTAATCTCAGTCATTGATTAGGGACTTAATGATCTGATATGGGGCACCTAGGCTTCTTGTCATGCTTACAAGAACCTTTCCCACTCCAAAGCTTATATATTCCCAAGATCTAGGCTTATATTGACAATTTGCGAAATTAAAAGAACTTGAAAGAGGTGTATACTTGTGTTTGTATTTTAACTGTTAAGTGCTTTAAGTTTATTTGCTTGAACTGATATAAAACATATAACAGCAAATATAATGCAGCAATAAGAAATCACACATAACAACAATATAATATGGAGTTCACCCAAACCTCTTGGGCTACGTCTCTGTGAGCTCTAGTCAACTCAACTAGGCTCTTTGGGATTATGGTCTGAATTCTTTTACAAGTCTTTGACTCAACTCCAATGGTTTACAAGTGAACCTATGGGTTTAGAATACCATCTTATCCCACTGGCTGTCCCTTTAGCTACAGACAGATCTAGGCTTCTCTAAACTTGACTCCTTCAGTCAGTGCTCTGATCTTCTTGAGCTTCTAGCCTCTCTGACTCCCTCATAATTTTGTATTGTCTCTGGAATCCTTCTTCTGTCTTCAGTACAACAGTCACCAGTAACATCTTGATCATTTCAATCTCTTTGTTGTTCCGACTTCATTACAGCTTCATGGCTTGTAGAAGTCTACTTTGAGCTCTTTGGCTCTGAGGCTCTGCCTCCAACCTCTGGTGGCTATGACTCTGTCAAGCCTCCAACCTCTGGTCGCTCTTTGTGTCAAGCGCTCTGGCTCTGCGACTCTCGAGCTCTCTGTTTGGCTCTAATCAACTCTTATGCTGCACCGAACCTTCCTTACTCTGCAGATTGCCTCTGCGCATCACTCAGCATTCTCTTACTCTTCCTGAGTATTCACTGAGCATCCCTGGGCTTCTCGAGCTTCTCTGAGCTCCCTCTGAGCGTTCCCCATCGAATCCTTGTCAACTGTGTTCTCTGTGCCTTTGTAACACTTCAGTTACAGTCGCCCTAACGCATGGAAGCCCGATTGTTTCCTTACAAGAAGCAGTTTACAATTGGAAAGGAACCGTCGCTACAGGAAACCTGGTCGTTTTGCCTTCCTCCTGCCATAATCCCGAATACAGCAGCATAATGGAAATACACAGGAAAAACGCATCATGAGCCGTTTAACCGGAACTCAAAATGCATCCAATCGCATTGATAAACCTATCGGATTTGTCCTGTCATCGCAAATCGCAATCGAACCAGCAGAATGCTTAAAACCCAAGAAATGGCCAAAAACATCAATACACAGGAATACACTGAAAATCCAAAAATCCAGACTTCAAATAATATGCAACCGCCCCTATAAGCCTTTCAGGTCCGTCCTTTCATCGCATATCGCAATCGCTTTGTGTATGGCCAAAAACCCAATAAACGAGAAAACACAAAGAAATCCCGTAAATCCGGATTTCAAATGATATGAAATCGCGCTTATAAACCTATCTGGTCAGCGCCCTGATCGCAAATCGCAATCGCATATGTCAACAACCCTTTATATTGGGGATCCACCGATCGCCGATCACCGATATCGACACATCGCATATCGCTATCAACATATTGCATTTGTAACAGCGCTTTTTATTTGGGATTCACCAATCGTCAATCACCGATCGCATCAACGTATCGCTATCGGCCCCATTGCATATCGCATACCCAAACGCCCTTTGTATTGTGTGATCTGATCGTCGATCACCAATCGCATCGGCGTATCGCTATCGCAAGTCGCAATGGCATGGATCTTGGTCCTTCTCCATCGTTGATCTACACACCCGATCTAACCGTCCACGTGCAATCGCACTGCTGCTATCGCAATTCCTTAAGGCCAAGTCCTTTAACACTCCGCTTGGCTTTTCTCCGATGTGATTTCTTTTGAAGAGCCTTTTAGTTCATTTTTATAAGAAATTGCCTCCTTTTCTAAGGATAATGGGCAATCTTCTTTTTGCAATAACTTCATCTGAAGTCCATTTTAGCCCATTCAAATTGCGTTAGATTCAGAATGAAGAGATCTATGCAATGAGACTATTTTCAAAAGCATCCTTTGACTTTCATTTTTCCTCTGTGAGGAATATTTTTAGACTTAGAAGTCTATGTCAAATCCATTTTGGATCCCGCCTTCCCACTAAAAAGCTTTTGGACCCCAAAAGACTAATATATTGATCTAAACAGTAAATGAGAGTACCTCACCCTCTTCTTTCAGCCTCCATACACTTGCCTTGCATAGTGCCTCTGAACCAAAGCCTTTGAACACTCCCTTCCTAGATGTGCTTGTCCTCCTGGAAGAATTGTCTTCCTCCTTGACTTCCTGCAGAACTCCTGTTGAAAAGGTCACATAAAGTAGTTTGAACTTCTCTGCCTTGATCATTGATCCAAGGTGGCTCAAACTAATGTGAAGTTACATCTACTTCACAAAATTTTCATTTGTACCTGTTTAACATATTGTCAACAACAACAGGATTACAGGGAACAACTGGATGGCCTAAACTCTTGCTTCAACAAAAGAAATAGATTTCACCTCTTGTGAACACCTCCATGTCTTTACATCTGCATACAAATGATTGACTAGATAATAAACCAACAAAACATGCCTTTAAAACAATTGACCCTTCAAGTCAAGCATGTAGAAAAAGAATTCTAAAGTTCTTTTTCAAAGATGAAACACTTCATCATTATCTCCATCTTGGACCCCAAATCAACTTTTTCCAAGTCAATATTGCATTACATGTATGTTTACAACAAAGTAATCAACCCTTCAAGTTAATCACACATACATGTTCAAATACAAGGAAATCATTAGCATCCCTGTGTTCAGGCATCTCATGCTTATGCATGCATTTCATCCTTCAACTTTCGCTTAAGCACACTTCGAAGCTAAAATGAATATAATGTTGCAGCAATAAAGTGAGTCTCCTACTCAGCTTTTTCCATTCACCTTCTTGGTAAAAACCTGCAACTTGCATCTCCTTAACAAAGAAATGCAAATAGATGCATTATATCAATAGACATGCAATCTTTAATTGGATAAGAACTCTAACCATTTCTTACCAATCCATTTCAAAGGTCCTTCCTTTATCTGCACATCCACAGCAACATGTGAATCATCCTAAAACACATCATTTATGGAATCTCTCTTTCCATTCTTGCCATTTTCTCTTTCCACCTTCTTCAACTTTTGTGGAAGCATAGTTGGATTCAGAGTCCAACATTTTGCAGCAACATGTCCTTGCTTAAGGAAGTAAGTGCAATGCATGTGCACCTTCTTGACAGCATGATTTGCCTTGTCCAATGGACCTTTGGCTCTTTGTTTCTTTTCCTTCAAAAATTTCCTGTATGTGGCCATTCTCTTCCAACATCTAGAAACATAATGGTTAAACAAACCACAAAAGGAACATGCAATTCTTTCTCCATGTTTATATGGAAATTTATCATGCTTAACATAATCAAAAGGAATATGATTAGAACCAGATTTATACCTTTCTCTTTCACTTTTACTGCCTTCTTGAGGAGGTGATTTGAATGAAGAAGTAGCTCTCTTTGGAACACCATCAACCTCTTCAATGGTTTCAGAGTTTCCACAACTCTCTGGTTCAAGTGTATGCTGATATACACCTTCTTTCTGCAAAGTATGCTTCACACTACTGCATTCGCCAAGAATACAATCTTTACACTCTTGAGGTAGAAGACCTGCAATGAAACTCCTTCTTGAAACTGTTTCAATGGCCTTCATTGCAGCTTTGGAACTTTCTCCATAAGACTATCCATAGCCAAGACCCAAATACTTAGGCCTTCCCTCAACTATTATTGGCTCAACAATACCCTGTGCATGTTTGCCCAAGCCTTTTCCTTCATAGCCCATTTTGGACATTAACTTGGACCCTATGCCTCAAGTATGTTTTTCAAAAGAACCAATATAACCATTCTTAGAAGAAAATGAAGACAAGCTGGAACTATTTACCTCTTCTTCAAGCTGATACTTAACTAAGACTTTTTTGGCAACAAAGAGTTGTGTCTCCAACTCATGCATCCTTTTTAGGTTCATATTTGCAATATGGAGTTGTCTCTCTATCTCCTGCAATTTGCCAGAAAGCAACTGATTCTCTTCTTTTATGGAATTCAACTGCTCTCTAAGTATGATACTCTTCCTTCCATCCTCATACATTTCTCTCACTATATCCATCATGGTGAACAAGTTTTGCTTCATGCCTTCATCAAAGAATCTTATGAAGAAAGAAGAATTTGAGGACTCACTTGTAGAAGTAGTCATTATCAAAATGAACAAAAGAACTTCAAACAAGATTAACAAAGAGCTTATTCAAGCAACCTTTTGCAACAAACCTCTTGTGCTTCAAGGATTGTCTTGAGGTCGTTTGGGATAAGAAGAATGCCTTCAACCCTTCTTCCTTCTTGTCCTCTCCTAGACTTAGCTATCAATAGCTTTCACCTCTGCAAACTCAAACAACATTCAGTTTACAAACAATCAAACAGTCTGAATTTGACTATTTGAACACCTTTCAAGTTAAGCAATCAAATATATTGTTCCGTCAATCAAGCATTCTGATCTAATACCACTTGCATCATGATACAATGTAATATTCCTAACCCAGAATATTCCTCAAACCCCAGCAAAAACTCCAACCAAATATGTGCAAAAGATATAATAACCCAGAAGTGATAAAATAACAGTGGAACAACATATAATAATGTAAACCGGAAATATAAGCAGATACACAAGAAATGCTAAGCCATTTTATTATACTGAGCAGTAAATGAGTACAAGAGGTGACTAGACAGATGGCACCTCGACTTGCACAAGGCAAGTGAAGAAATACTCTCAGAATGACAAGAATGGCCTCTCTGCATGGATGCTGATGTTGTGCTGCTGGTGCTGCTAGAAAACAAATGATGATTTGGGGCTGCTCTCCCCCTCAGAAAAAGTTGAAACTCTAGATTCAAGCTCTACTCAAGAAACCCAGAAAAATCCAGAAAGCTTTCCTGGAATGGCCTCACACTGATATGCATCCCAACTGCTGGGACACTGTCGCACTGTTGTTGCTAGAAATCAAATGAGGATTTGGGGCTGCTCCCCTCCTTAGAAAAGGCTGAAATTCTGGAATCAGACTCTACTCAAAAAACCCAGAAATATTTTCTGAAATGGCCAACCCCCGAAAATCACTCCCTTGGGATTCTGCGCAGTTCCTCAAAGACGTTGAAGAAACTGTTGTTGAAATGTTAATGAAACTGCTGCTGAAATGCTGATGAATCTAATGCTGGAATGCCAATGGAAATACCTTGCCCGAGCAGGCACTCGAAGTCCCCCGAGGCTAAGGGTGAGATCTCTGAACGGAGACACTCAATGCACTAAACAATGTTGCAGACTAGCTAAACAACCAGCGTGCTCTAAGTCAAAATGACTATCACAAATGCTCATAACAGAAATGATCCAAAATGAGGGGGCTCCTCTCTATTTTATAGCCTCTGCCTCTCACAATCCCTAGGCTCACCTCCTCTTGCGTGATTCCCCTCTTGCCATGTGTTCTTCCCTTCTGCGCAGTCCCTCCATGTGTCTGCGTGGGCCCCATTTCTGCATCCCCCTTTGTCCCCTTTGGCTCCTCCTTAAGTCACAACGTTGTGCTACTAGGAAGTGACTTTTTATTCTTAAAGTGAGTTATGTCCCCCGTCCTCACTTTTTTTTTTTTTATAAATAACTATAGAAGGCAAAAATTGGGCAAAATCGAATATTCCAATTAGCCATGGCTAATTAGGAATATTACAATCTCCCCCGGAAAAATGTTGCTTGTCCTCAAGCAACTGAAGTGATGGATGCTGCAAGATCTTCTCACTCTCCCAAGTGGCATCCTCATCCGACAAATTCTTACACCTCACCAAGAATTCCCAGACCGTCCTGCTCCACAGCTGCCTCTACTTGGTATCAATGATAGCCTCTGGCTGCAATACCAAATGCCCCTCATCATCCATGGATGGTAGCGCATATGTCATTATCACCTGCTGCCCCAATGCCTCTTTTAGGCATGATACATGGAAAACGTTATGAATCTTGCTGCCTTGGGGTAGCTCCAACTCATATGCAACCTGTCCAACTCTGCGTATCACCCTGTACGACCCATAAAAGCGGGGCTTAAGATTCTTAGCCCCCTTCTGCTTTAGTGATGATTGTCGGTATGGCTGTAACCATAGGTAGACCATCTCCCCTACCTCTAACTATCTCTCCACTCGACCCCTGTCGGCATACAGCTTCTGCTGGTTCTATGTTGTAGCTATGTTATCCTTGAGAGCTCGGAGAATATCCTGACTCTCTTAGATCCATATCTTGGCTCTGGGAGCCTTGTTATCACCAAACATCACGTCAACAAACGATAAAGGATGATACCCATATAAAGCATAGAATGGTGATATACCAATGGACATGTGATGTGAAGTATTGTAGAAGTACTCCCCTAGATGCAGCCACCTCAACCATGCTCGCTGCTTCCCATTGACATAGTTATGCAAGTAGCCCTCTAGCCACTTGTTAACTATCTCTGTCTGCCCATCCGCCTGTGGGTGATAATTGGTACTCGGTGTCAACTCCGTCCCCACCAATCGGAAAAGCTCCTGCCAAAACCCGCCCATGAAACGGTTGCCCTCTCACTGCCTGCAGATATCTCTAAAGAAAAGTTCGGCCACCTGTGCTACTGTATAGTGTGCGGATATGGTAAAAAAGTGTGCGTACTTTGTTAATCGGTCAACGACGATAAAGATGCAATCTTTTCCCTGTACCATGGGCAACCCTGTGATGAAGTCCATCAAAATACTCTCCCATTTCCCCTCTAGAATGGGAAGAGGCTGCAATAATCCCGCGGGATGGATCATCTCTCCCTTGTTCCTCTGGCAAACATCGCACTCCCGGATGTGCCGAAGTACGTCCTCCTTGAGGCCCTTCCATGAGAAACTCTCCCTAATGGCCCTGTAGGTTTTGGTAAACCCCTGATGTCCTGCCAACGGCGAATCATGTGATGCCTAGAGTATCTTCTTCTTGAGCTGAGACCCCTCAGTCAAGAAGATTCGGTCCCTGTAATAGATGATCTCATCAACCACTCTGTACCTGTCATCTGCCACCTGCCCATCCAGAACCTCACATGCAAACCTGTCCTTGGAGTACTCTACTAAGAGTCGAGCCCTCCAGTCTGTATCCAAGTTCATAAGAAACAACGTGGCTGGTCTATGTGAAAGGGCATTTGCTACCACGTTGTTCTTACCCTTGACATACTCAATGTCAAAGTCATATGCTTGGATCTTGCTGATCCACTTCTGTTGCCTCTCCTGTAGCTGCTTCTGCTCCAAAAAGAACTTGAGGCTATTGTGATCAGTCCTCACCCTGAACTTGTTGCCCACCAGATACTATTGGTACTTCGCCAATGCATGCATGATGGCCAACATCTCCTTGTCGTATATAGAATACATCCTCTTGTGCGGAAGGAGCTTTCGGCTCTCAAAGGATATAGGGTGACCTCCCTGCATCAACACTGCGTTGATCCCCTCTCCCGATGCATCACACTCCAAAACAAAAGGCTTCGTAAAATCTAGCAATACAAGCACTGAGCAGCTGCTCATAACCTCCTTGAGCTTGTCAAAGGCTTGTTGTGTTGTATCTGACCAACTAAAAGCCCCCTTCCTCGTCAATCTATCAAGGGTGTAGCAAGCTATGAGAAACCTTTGACGAACTTCCGGTAGTAAGTAAAAATGCCAATGAATCCTCAAAGTTTCGTCACATTTCTCGGATCCGGCCATTCTCTGATGGCCCTGATCTTCTCCCCGTGGACTCTCACTTCGTCCACTCCTATGATGTGTCCCAGATACAACATCTCCGTCAACCCAAACTCACACTTGGAGAGTTTGGCATAGAACTACTGCTCCTGTAAGATATGTAATATCGTCTCAATGTGTCGGAGATGCTCCTCCCAAGCCCTACTGTAGATGAGAATGTCATCAAAGAATACCAACACAACTTCCTCAGGTGACTACGGAAGATGTGATTCATGTAGGACTGAAATGTACCGGGGGCGTTGGTTAGCCCAAAAGGCATCACCAAGAACTCAAAGTGCCCATAGTGACACCTGAAGGCGGTCTTGGGTCCCTCACGCGAATCTGATGGTACCGAAATCTCAAATCAATCTTTGAGAAGAATCGTGCTCCCCTCAACTTGTCCATTAACTCATTGATCCTGGGTAGGGGGTACCTGTTCTTCAAGGTCTTCTTGTTCAGGGCCCTGTAGTCAATGCACATCCTTAATGTACCATCCTTCTTCTTCACCAACACCACAGAAGAAGCAAAAGGACTTGTGCTCAGTCGAATGTGCCCAAGAGCCAATAACTCCTGGATAGCTCACTCAATCTCGTCTCGATAGGCCTTGGGGTGCCTATAGGTGGTGGTGATCACTGCTTGGATGCCCTGCTCAAGCTCGATAGTGTGCTCAAACCCCCGATCCGAGGGCTATCCTGGTGGAATCTCTCCAAACACTATGGCATACCGATCAAGGATGGAATGGATCTCTGGATGTACCGTCTACCCTGTCGTCCCTGCCTCTGATGCACGCAGCTCCACTGCCCACTCTATGTCTCCCTTCCGGAAGACTGCCTCCATCCGATGAGCTGACACAATCTGAGGTGGATATGTGTGTTGTCCCTGTATCTTCTCATGCCTCCCTGTCTTCTCATCATCCCACTCCATCTCTAGGGTCTTCCAATCCGTCGTGACCTTCCCTAGAGTATTAAGCCACTGAACACCCAGTATCATGTTGGTGTCCGGAATATAGACCACGAAAAAGTGGTCAGTCAATGTGTAGGTGCCCATCGTCACTGAAAGCTCTGGAACATAACGAGCACACATCATGGTCTGATCTCCTAGGACCAATACTGAAAACCCATCGAAGCTCTCTGTCTAAATGCCCCTTCATTCAAACATATTTGCATCGATGAAGTTGTGGGTTGCCCCACTGTCAACCAAAACTGATACGCGCTGGCCATGTACTGTCCCTCGTACGCGTAGCATCAAATACCTGGGAACTCCTCGCAATGCTGCAAGGGCCCCTCTAGTGGGTGCAAAAGATGCACCACCTACTGCTGGTGGTGGAGGTGGCAAAGGTCCCTGTATGGCATGACTATCTCCTGCCTCGACATCCTCCTCGTCATCCTCTTCTCCACTGCTCTTGGAGAAGACCTCAATAAAATGTGCTTTTCCAGCAGCACATCTATGTCCTGGTGCCCATGGCTCCTGACAGGTGAAGCAAAACTACTTCTTCTTCAGCTCCCTCCTGGCATCATCGTCAAGCTATACTCATCCTGGATTTCCCTTTGGAGGAGGAATCCTCACATCCTTCCCCTTAGACTGAAAAGTCTGTCTCTGGGTAAGGCATCCAGGTCCTGGGTAAGACATCCTGTAAGTCTCGGGTCCTGCTGATAGCATCTTGGAGTGTGGCCGGTTTGGATCGGACTAAAACGCGAAGTGGCTTTTCTAACCCCTCAACATACATATAGACCCTCCTTGTCGTGGATAGGTCTGGCACCATCACGGAGACCCTCAAGAAATCTGCAATGTAGGTCTCTAGGCTCCCTGTCTGTTTGAGCCCCGTCAGCTCAACGAAATGTTGCTCTGGATCCCTCCGATCAAATCGCCCCATCAATCTCCTGGTAAACTCGGCATATGTCGTCACTGTGGAGTGCCCTAGTGTAACCATCCCATGAAACCACCAATCGTAGGCCTCGCCATCCAAATGCAATGTTACCACCTTGATGGCCTCTACCTCCAACATCTGGTTAAGCTGGAAATAAATGTCCAGCTTTTCCACCCAAGACTTTTCCGAACTGTTTGATGAGCCATCAAACATAGACAAGTGGAATCTACTCGTTGCATGGTGGGTGTCACCATCGTGGTAATGTCAGTACCCTCTATGATGGTCGCAGGGTCTGCTATCCAGCTGGAGCTGAACAAAATCTCTGAATGAGAGGGCTTCCCTGAACTCTTGTCGTAGGCCTCGTACTCTGCAAAATAATCGCCCATATGTTCGAGCTCTGCCTCCTGTTGGGCTACAGCTCCCGTGTCTGCTCCTAAGAAAGTGGGCATGGTAGAGCGTGTAGGGGCATGTGAGGCCACCTGCTGTGCAGTATCACGCCTCTTTGGAAAGTGATGGGATGCACCTGATCCCTCACCAATTTGAAAAACTCGTGGGCTCTCACGCTATCTGGCCTCTACTGTCATGAATCTCTGCCCCATCACCTCAATCTTCCTTGACAAATCCTACACTGATTTGAGGAGCATATCCGCAAATCTCTTCCCGTCCTCGTAGGCCATCTGTTCTGCGTCCACTACTGGCTCTCTCTGTTCCGCGTCTACCACAGGGTCCTCCTGTTTTGCATCCACCACAGGGACATAGTCTCCCTCCTAGTAGGTATTCTCCAACCTACGTCTAGTGTCTCTGTACCTCCTACCTATGTAACAAATGTAAGGTTTTTCCCCTGGTGTCATAGATTGCAAGCTCCATAGGCTGAGCCAGATCTATGCTCTGATACCACTATAATATTCCTAACCCAGAATATTCCTTAAACCCCAGCAAAAACTCCAACCAAATATGTGCAAATGATATAATAACCCAGAAGTAATAAAATAACAGTGGAACAACATATAATAATGTAAACGAGAAATATAAGCAGATACACAAGAAATGTAGCAAGAAATGCTAAGCCATTTTATTATACTGAGCAATAAAATGAGTACAAGAGGTGATTAGATAGATGGCACCTCGACTTGCACAAGGCAAGTGAAGAAATACTCTCAGAATGACAAAAATGGCCTCTCTGCATGGACACTACTGTTGTGCCGCTGCTGCTGCTAGAAAACAAATGATGATTTGGGGCTGCACTCCTTCAAAAAAGCTGAAACTCTGGATTCGAGCTCTACTTGAGAAACCCAAAAAAACCTAGAAAGCTTTCCGGGAATGGCCGATCCCCGAAAAACACCCTCTTGGGGTTCTGCGTAGTTCCTCAATGCCCTGTGCTGCCACTGATGAAAACCCCTCTAAACTTTTCCTGAAACACTGCATGAAACCCTACCAAAAATCCTCCAATGTGACAAGAGTTTGACCCCTACTCAATCTCCCAGCATAAATCCACCTGCAAAACCCCAGTCCAGCACTACAACAAAAGAGAACTATGTCCCTCTCCAATTGCTGCATAGTCCTCCAAAATGATAATGAACTGTTGCTGAAATGCTGATAAAACTATTGCTCAAATACCGATGGAAATACCTTGCTCGAGCAAGCACTCGAAGTCCCCCGGGCTAAGGGTGAGATCTCTGAATGGAGACACTCAATGCACTAAACAGTGCTGCAGACCAGCTAAACAGCCAGCATGCTCAGAAGTCGAAACGACTAGCTCAAAAGGCACATAACTGAATGATCCATAATGAGGGGGCTCCTCTCTATTTTATAGCCTTTGCCTCTCACAATCCCTAGGCTCACCTCCTCTTGTGTGATTCCCCTCTTGCCATGTGTTCTTCCCTCTTGCGCAGTCCCTCCATGTGTCTACGTGGGCCCCATTTTTGCGTCCCCCTTTGGCCCCCTTGGCTCCTCCTTAAGTCACAATGTTGTACTACTAAGAAGTGACTTTTTATTCTTAAAGTGAGTTATGTCCCCTGTTGAGCCCCAAACTTGCATCTTTCCTACACCTTTTTCTAGCTTCTTTCCATTCATCTGAACCTCCTAAACCATCAATATCATTGCATATTAGTTATAAAAGAGCATTTAAATTGGTTTCTTGACTATTTCTTTGTGTTTTTGTTTGAACTAGATTTTTGCTTATGAGCTGCGGAATCTTGTCACTTTCCACAGCCAGCTCAACTTTCCGCATCCATTTTGTTAAAGTCTATATTGCAAGTGTCTTCAGGCGAATCGAGCCACATGGGCAAGTTGAAAACGACGTGGACATGGACCAAGTCCTATTGGCTTAGTCGAATTCATCAAAAGAGGCCATAGTCAAAGGTAGTCAAGCAGTGGTCAACCTAAGAGTCCTACGGTGACATAACTTTGTTTTTCACCACTTGAAGACTTGCGTGGCCGTTCCTCAATCTCAGGATACATATCAACACCTGTGTACTACTCCATAAACCGAATCCAACAGCCACCCTCCAAAGATTTAATCTTCACGGCAGCCATAATGCTAGATTCCTGGACGTGGTTGTTCACGTGTCTTTTATCAGCGCAGATTATAGGAAAGTAGTTATGTCATCCTCTATTATAAACAATGCATTCTCATACCCATATTAGCTAGCTTTTGTAATGTAATTTTCATTATTAACGAGCCCACTGTGCCGTGACTTTATTTCTGTGTTATGACTACATTTTGAATACATGAGAAGACTTTGTTTATAAGCTCAATTCGTGGTTGATAGTTGTTGCCCGAGGACTGTGCAGAGGGCCCCTGCACATGCCAAGGTTTTGTTTATTGTTGTATAGTTTCATGCTTCATTTCCTTACGTTCATTATGCCATAGTTATTCACGTGTTTATATTTCCTCTCTTATGGTATTAACGTTTTTCTTCTAACCATAATTTTTCATGCTTTATATTGTTGTTAACTGATCAGTCTCTTTGTTCCAGATTACAGTAGGCAGCCCGGGCATTTGCACATAGTTTTACAATGACTAATGACATGGAGTCGGTCTTGTCCTTCTGCTGATTTATTTTTCTTAGTTTTTAATTCCAGCGTTGTCTTATTTATTTCAGTTTTGTACATTTGCTTTATCAGTTAGATTAGATATTAAATTTCTTATGTCATTATCAATTACCTCCGAAAGCCATAGTGAGACTAATGGTGAGGGACTGAAGGATGAGTGTGTAGTTTGATATTAGTTTATTTTTCTGCAAGTTAGATGTTAAATTTCTCATGTCATCAGTTGCCTCCGAAAGCCATAGCGAGACTAATGGTGAGGGATTGAAGTATGAGTGTGTAATTTGATATTAGTTTATTTTCCTGCAAATTAGATATCAGATTGCTCAAGTTGTTTATGATTACCTCTGAAAGCCATAGCGATACTATTGGTGAGGGGTCAAAATATGAGTTGACGTAATTTGATTTTAGATTTACTTTGCTTGCAATTTTTGGATTTCTTTGAGCATAGTTTCTTTTGTATTTAGACAGCAGCAAGGATAATGGGTTTCATGATTAATAGTTCACAGTTTGTTTGACTAGTATAGTGGCACATTTTCATTTTCTTTTAGGAATTAATTTTGTCATTGCATGTTTTAAACCCCTTTTGAAGTTTGAAGTTTGGGAAATCATTATAAAGGACATCATTGCCTTGAAAATTTATATCCATACTTGTCTTTTAGAAATTCCATCTCACATTAGGAAATCAACCAAGATAAAAACCCCCAAAACAAATAAAAACCCAAAAACGACAAAAAGTAAGAGATAGGTTATCTTGCACATATAGTGCGCCACACTTCGTCAGATTACGAATCTCGGATTGACAATTAAATGCAGCAATTTAGGACACTAAATTGACCAAACATTTTGGCGTCGTTGCCGGGGAAGTGTAACTAGGTAGCCAATTTCTTAAAAAAAAAAAGCAATAAAAAGAAGGGAAAAATTGATAACTTCTTGAAGTATGCTCTCCTGTTGCACCTAGTGTGATCTGGAAGATCAGAAAAGAGAGTTATTGGTTCAATAATTTCTTAAGTATGCTCTCTTCTTGCACCCAGTGTGACCTGGAAGATTAGAAAGAGAATTATTAGCCCAACTTAAAAATAAAAAAAATAAATAAAATGACATGCATAGAACAAGAGATTCTAGGGGAAAGTTTATAGCTAGAGATAAGAGTTCGATTTTCACAACTCCATCCTCTTCAAGGCATAGACAATATTCACCACCATCTACCCCTAGCCTTAAAATTCCTGGAATTCAAGGAGCAGCTGAATTAGAGGATTCTCCTACACCATCTACCAAATCTCATTTAGAAGAAGACCCTTTCTTTACTTCTACAGGAGAGAATATTGTAATTAAAGAAGTAGAATCACCTAAAGAAGAAAAAGAAGAAACTCCCTCTCATCCTCCCTTGGTAGAAGAACCAGAGGACTCTGAAGAAATTATCATGACAGAGGAAGTAGTAGATGGATTCGGAGGTAGAGGTAGAGGTAGAGGAGGAGGAATAATGGAGGCAATAATGGTGGAGGGAAGGTAATTAAGGACAAAATAGGAAGGAGACAACTCGTTTGGATTCTCCTATAGTTGATGAGGAAACTCATACAACGATGAAAAACATCTCACCATCTATCCTCCCCAACTTTTATGGATTGCGAAGTGAGGATCCTGAAACATTTCTGTTTGAGTTTGAAGTCATGTGCCAAACCTATGACTATATGGAAGACTCTCAAAAACTCAAACTGTTTCTTTCAACATTGAAGGGAACCGCTTTGAAATGGTTCATGGGATTAGTCACCCAATCTATTAGGACTTGGAATGATATGAAACAAACATTTTTGGATAGATACCTGGATCATTGCATGCTCACCAATCACAAGGATGAGGTATTCAAAATGGTGCAAAAAGAAGATGAAAATTTGGAGGATTTACTTGAAAGATTTCAATACAACTTAAAAAGAGCAAAGATTAGCAACTTAGATGAGCAAACTTTGAAAGCCCTTCTATTAAAACCCATTAGAGATGAATGGATAGATATTTTAAACATGATGGGGAAGGGAGACATTTCTCAACTTCCACTTCATGACATAGCAGAACTATGTGTCCATCTCTCAAGGGGAAAATCTAAAATAGGAAAAGGGCCTAGAGATCCTTCTCTTATCAGGGCAAACAAATTTGCAACTGGATCAATAAGTAGGGCAAAAATTGGCAATATGCTTGATGAATTCAAAACTAATACCTTAGGGAGCCTTAGTGAACAACTAGACACCCTTAAAATTCAAAACAAGCAGAAAGCAGAAACTGATGCTCTAGCCATCTTTTGTCCGAAATTTAGGAAGAAACATGCTCTAAGGGAATGCCCCTTGGATGCAAAATTTGTAGAAACATGTATGATTTTCTTAGAGAATCATGAGACCAAGGATTTTCCTTCAATTCCTGGACTCAAAGCTGTCTTTCAAGAAGATCCAAATTCAGTATAATCTCTCTGTTTTGTTGCAATAAGACCTTGGCAGGGGCAACAAACTCAAAAGTTTAACAACTCTATGAATTTTCAACCCCCACCAAATTGGAATCCTTGGCAACAACCTTGGCCCCAACCTCAAAATCCATATCAGTCATGGGTACAAGGTATGCAAAATCCTTATGGGAGATTTGCTCAATTTTATCAATATCCTCCATCTTTTCAGAATCAACAAGCTCCACAATTCCCAAATCAAAACCCACAACTTTCATTGCCATTTCCACAACAACAACAACCTTCTCAACAAAATCCAAATCCTCAACTCATTCTTCCATTCCAACAAAAGACAAATCAACTTCCAGCTCAGCCATTGCCAAATCCTAACAATAAAAATCCTCAAAATACTTACATGATAGAAGGACAACAATTTCCTACCTATATGATTGTTCCTCTCAATGATATACAACTCAGGTCTGGTAGAGTTTTAGAAAAACCTTCTATAGATGTCCAAGAGAAAGATACCTCTAAGGAGGACTCTCTTAAAGTTAATAAGGGTTCTGAGGAAGAATCTCTTCAAAACTCAAACATTCAAAAAGATAAAGAAAATTTAACCACCACAACTCCTATAGTTGAGCAACCTGCATCTTCATCCACACGTCCTTTCCCTGAAAGATTACAAATTGATAAAGGGGTGGAAAAACAAATCTTGTTGCCTAACTATGATTTTCTAGATGAATTAAAGAATATTTGTATCAAGATTCCCTTGCTACAAGCCATTAGAGAGATTCCTATTCTAGCAAAAA
>APFE031166648.1:0-12508 GCA_000404065.3 Pinus taeda | reverse complement strand
ATTGTGGGGAAAAACTCCACAGTTAAGCGCGCTTGAGCCAGAGGAGATCTGGGATGGGTGACCTCCTGGGAAGTCCTCGTTACCGGGTGCAAGCCCCGGAAGTGATGATTGATGCTATGTGATTCGTTCTCCACATTTCACTAGTTTCAATCCCACTTCTTCACCCCTGTGAGCATCACCCGATGCATTGAGTGCTAAGTGAACTATTCAAAAATCATGAGAAATTAGTCAGTTACGACTACCTCTCATGGAAATGGTCATACGTGAATGACTTACTTAATGCAGTTGAATCCCAAAAATGTTATCTAAGATCTTTTATTACTAAATATATGTACATACTCAAAATTAATAACAAAAATAAAATTATAGCTAAATTATTAAAGTAAAATTTAAGGCTACTATGTACATTTACTTTAAATAATTTCAGGAAAATAAATTTATGTACAAGAAACCTCTCTTGAAAAGAATTCTCCAATCATATTCCAATGGGATCATAAAAATTAGGATGAACATATGATGATGGATAGAGGATTCCTAGAAGAGCAGGACAAGAGACTATATTCAAATGATATGCCTTTAGACGTTGTATCTTATGAAAAAATGTTAGTATTATGTATAAAAGGAAGAATATTAGGGCATAAGGATTTTAGGAAGTCAACCCATACAAAAAGCTACCTCCACGCTGATTCCCACCATCACTCAACTCAGAATTTCGGTGTTCTAAACACTCTTGCTGTCAGAGCCCTTCGAATCTCTAACCCTGAGCATCTGAATGAAGAAGAGAAGCATTTAGTCTCAACCTTTAAAAGTATAGGCTACAAAGAAAAATAGATTAAAAGAGCAATAGAGAAAGTTGAAATAAGGGTGTCATCTTATCAACCTAAGGCTCAAGACCAACCTCAGTGTGGTAGGGTTTTTCTCCCTTATATTCATGGGGTAACTGATAAGATTGTTAAAATCCTAAGGAAGGAAAACATAGCCATGCAATTCTCAGCTCTTGGAACTATTAGGCAAGGTATGAGGTCTGTCAAAGATAATATTGATAGACATTGGCTTAAGGGAGTCTATAAAATATATTGTTCATGTGGGAAAAGCTACATTGGTGAAACAGGTCACACCTTGCAGACAAGACTCGAGGAACACAGAGCTGATATTAGGAATGAAAGATCTCGTACTTTGGCCTTGGCAGAACACTCTTCAAAAACTAAGCACCATGTTTGCTTGGAAAGAGCTTCAATTGTCGCAAGGGAAGAACAACATCATAGGCGAAAGATTAGAGAAGCTCTTGAAATTATCAAACATCCAAGAATCTCAACAGAGACAATGGTATTGAGATCAGTGGGAGCTGGATGCCCTTAATCAGGAAGATTAAGGTCACCAATACATCTCTGGTATAACAATTAGTAGGTAGATTTTCCTCACCTATTCTAATAGTTAGTAGTTAGTAGCTGTATTATAATAGTTTAAGTATAACAATAATAATTATTAATTTTTAATTACAACATTTGCAACTACATCATTTACAATAATAATTATGATAATAACTATTACTATTATCACTAACTATTATTATAAACTATTACTGTTAAATATTAATTAAGATCTATTAATAAATCTATTAATTAGACATTCCTAGTCGATATTCATAATGAAGATATTTTTATTAATTATTAGTCTATATAATTATTGGGTCTTATATATTATCAAATTTTTTCAATTAATTATTTATTTAATATTAAGTGATTATTAATTATTAATATCGATTTAAATATTATTTATATTAATATTAATTTTATTACTAATAATTTTTAATAATATTACAATTACTATATTAATTTTTATTAATATTAATGGATTAAAAATTTAATATTAATGATTTTACTAAAAATTTTAATACATTACCTATTTTTAATATTAGTGATTTTTTTTTAAACATTTTAATACAATTTTTTATTCATTGATACTATATATATAAAATAAAATTAAAATTAAAATTAAATTTTTATTCACGTTATTAAATATTAATAATATTTAAATTTTAATATTTTTTTTAAGTCATTATTAATGTTAATAATATTAGATAAAAATTATAATAATAATTAAAAATAATATTAAAAAGTCCGCAATTAAAATTCTTAAAAACAAAGCCGATATTTATCTCATCCTAAAATCCACTCTCCTCACAACTATTTAAATCCCTCAATTAAGCTTTTCTTCTATCATCATTCAAGAAAGTCCTGATGATGGATCCGAGTTGGGATTTGAAATGTTGACGAAAAATAAGTTTCACTGTGGATTCTCTGGTAACTATGTCTAAAGATATATACCACAGATGTCTTAAATCCAGAATATTAGAAATATTCTATGTAACTAAATTTTCCAAAGAAAATAATGATGGAAATTTAATAAACAACTTAGAAGATTTTTAGATAGATTAGATAACTAACAAAATTGAAATGTTGAATTTTCAAGTATCGAGGCTAGTGGAAGATTTATTTCAGCAGATAAAATCAATTGGTATGGCATGAACATCAACTTAAAAATAAGTATTATAAGCTCTTTATGGTCATGATATAGGTCTTGAAATTCATTTCCATGTTCTTCCACTAATGCACTTTGCGAGTGTTGAACATTTGAATACTCAATCTGCAAGCATAGGATATCCAAAAAGCGCAAAATAAAAGAAGTATATAAATATGAAAATAATCATAACAAATTAAGAAAAAATGATAAAATTAGATCATTATTTGCAGTAGTTTTACAACTAGTGTTACAAGATAGTTGAGACTTGAAATAATTTCATTGCCACAAGTGGCAGCCAAGATAATGCAATCAGAACACTTATGTTAGAAATTAATTAATAGAGCAATGAAACACATACAATATTTCAGAAACAAAAATACAAAAAATCATAAAACAAGAGATACATAGATATACATGGTTCAGCCAATTTGGGCTACATCCATAGAGAAATAGTCAGTTATTCCTTTTATATTATCCACAAAATGAAGAGACACAACCTACAACATATCCACTATAATTTCCTCTTCACTTTTGCATAGCCTCCTCTCTCTCTCTCTCTCTCTCTCACTCAGAATAATAATACACAGTTGCAATACAATTCCCTCATATAAACTGAGGGTTACCTTCTAGGGGAAAAAAACCCTAAATTAACATAACTTATACCATCATATCATTCACCTAATGGATGACCCAAATTGGCTACAAAATTAAAATATTTTACAAGAAAATTTTACAAGAAAATTTTACATCTATTTTTATATTCAGGGGCACTTCGCTTGAACCTCCACCAGGGGCCCACTAGCCCCCAGACCGCCCAGCCAAGGGGGGTGGTCCCCCCGCGTGGAGGGATGCACAGTCCTCCTGGGGTATACACTTGGTTGAAACAAGACCTCTAAATCAGGAATATAATCGGGCTCCACACCTAAAAAATTACTGACATCTATTTGTGAAAGAGAAAGAGGCTCAAGACTATGACCAAGAATGGGAACTTGAATATTTTCATGATCAATAATTGGAACATGTTTCTCTTCTTGAAAATTGTAGGCACTATGATATTTTAACAATTTAAGATGAGAATCTTTTGTAGTGATAATAGTAAAAGAAAATCCCTCAACTTGAAACATGGATTGAATTTGAGTATCGAGAACATGAGAATTTAATGATTGGTGGGATAACTCGATATCTCAAACTTAGAATCATCATCATAAATAATTTGAAAATTTTCATTAAAAATCTCTTCCTTTTCATAAAACACATTAGAACAAGAAGAATGATTAAATGAATTTTCAACATTGTTTAAAAGGTGATCATTAAGTGAATCTTTCCCAGATCAAAACTAATTATAAATTCTTTATTTGTTAAATTTATGGAGGTACCTATGTTGTCTAAAATGGAATTTATGCAAAGAGGAATTTATGAATGATAAGAAAATGAATTACTATCAGCAAAAAGATCAGGATAAAGAGAGAAATGACTATTTGAAGATATGAACCTAAAAATTTCTCTCCCTAAAGATTATTGCACATTTTCCATCAAATTTTAGATTTTTCATCATGTATTTGGCTAACGAAACTTTACTGAAATTTAACGTTTGGTTGCCCCAAATTTTGTGGCTAATCATTAATTTTATCATGAGAAAACTCAAAAATATTTGTGAAAAACTGCACATTATTGACATTTTCGATTTGCATTGTTGCTCACTAATGTGCTCGCCACTTGTTTCTTGATAATTTTGTTGTTTACTAATTTTCTTCTTCGTTATGAACAAAAAATTTATTTTGATTCCAAGCAGCTAATTTATTGATAACAACATGATATAAAGCATTTATAGGATCAACATTAATTACGTTATATGAACTTATGTATTCTTGAGATGACTCATTAACAATTTCTGTAATTTCTTCTTAAACATGCTCAACCATGTTATCAATAACAAGTGGCTCTTCAATGGTGGCAAATACACTTACAAAATTAATGTCTTACATGTTTTGGAAATTGTTTGGAATACGAGGAAGGGAACAATATATTCAAACCATTCTATCAATTCAATATCTGAAATTATATCTTCATATTTAAATATTAAACAAATTAATTTGAATTTAATGGTAAAATATATGGAAGATTCATTTTCAAACTTTCATAAATTTTCAAGTTCAATGCATACCTATTCATAATCATAGCTGTCGAATTTGTGAAGGAACTTTGTGATAAATTTGTCCCAACTGTGAATAGAGACAAGTAGAAGAGATTCATACCATCTTTTAGCTTTACCTGTGAAAGTTAGAGTAAAAACCCTATATAGAATACCTTAACCAATATCCTAAAAAAGTAGAATTTGTAAAATTTTGAATGATATGTAAAGCATGATCATATGTGGAAGTATTTATCTTACCATCAAAATTTACCTTCAAAATGAGTCTTACACATTTCATTGGAGTGGTGGAATATGCATGTCTAGAGATACACCCCCAAATGGGAAATTTAGCAGGAGCCATTGCAAATAAATAAAAACTGAAATAAAAAAATTCCAAGAATACAACCTATCGTTGGCCCTCCTTCTAGTTCTAAAATTGTTGATGGCTAAAAATAACCAAAATCAATAATGGGGAGATCACCTATTCAGGGCCATAATTAAGCCCTTATCCATTTGGAATGTTGATTTTGACTAGTTCAAATGGGTCCAATTACCCTTGCTCTCTCTATAGACTTGTGATGTCTCTATTTACCATCAACAAGAGGAGGCAATCAAACTCACCCTCCTATAGTGCACTTGTAAGATCCTTACCTATAACAGCATAGTATAATGTTAGATATATGAATTTATTAATAAACAATTAATGAATCATTATGTGAATTTACACTAATGAACCTGATAATTAGTTATATACAAATATATAGTAGTTGATAAACAATTAAATTATGGAGATGATTTACCAACCATTATATTAATCGTGTTATTAATTTATAATATAATTAGTTTTAAAATAGTTTATATATTTTAATAGTTCATATATTAGAAAAGGTTGAATATATTTTTATTCTATTTTATACTAAACTACCCATTAGCATATGGAATTAGTTAGAATTTGAACCTATATAAGTAATAATATATGTACCTAATTACATGGGTATTTTAAATAGTATTTTTGGAATAATAAATAAATTAATAAATATAGATTATTTAATAAATATGAACTATTATATAAATTATTAAATTGTATCGTGAGATAGCTTATAATTTATTAATTTACTTTCAAACTAAGTAATAATATATGTACCTAATTACATGGGTATTTTAAATAGTATTATTGGAATAATAAATTAATAAATAAATATAGATTATTTAATAAATATGAATTATTATATAAATTATTAAATTGTATCTTGAGATAGCTTGTAATTTATTAATTTACTTTCAAACGGACCTTTAGATTCGAAATGATAAATTATTAAATTATATCTTGAGATAGCTATAATATTATTTTACTTTGAATTGGATCGTTATATTTGATATAAAATTATTATTAAATAAATATATGAATGTACCTATAATATTATTTTAATTTGAATTGGTTCGTATATATATATTCATTTATTAATAAACAATTACATAAACAAGTGTATTTCTAGCGGGTAAGAATATTTTAACTATATAATTTACCTAATTTAACAATTTTCTAAGAGTAATAGTAATTAAATAATATAGCAAGAATATTATTTATTGTCTGGGGTCATAAGGTCAGAAGTAGCAGTTGTCAATATAGCCGTTGGAGTCTCTGCCATACTATTTAACAAGCTAAGCTGGATCGGTCCTTCAACTTGTCGTGACGATGAACCACACTGGTTGGTTCGAAACGCGTCGACAAATGATTTTGTATGTGATTTCGCCAAAATTTCTCTAACAATATTATGGATCACATAAGTCTAAATTCCTTAATGAAACAAGGGCTCAACCAAGCCACCAAAAATATGTATCCTTCATAAGGGGGCTTATAAAAGATAAGAACTAAATCTAAATCTAAATCTAGATGCATACCCATTTACTAATGTAGAAAGATAAAACAAACTACTCTAACTCGATATCTAGGAGATAACTCCTAAATACCAAGTGCAAGGAATTAAATATGATGGTGTTTTAACATGATTTTTATGATAAATATCTAGTTTCTAAAATAGTTATAAAAACTAATTTTATAAGTGAAAGACATATCATGTTTAGAAATTTAAAACAATGAAATATGAGCCATTAAAACTTGGAAAAAGTTCACATAATTTCAATCACAATTAATTCATTTATTATGGAAAATTTATGAGAAAATAGTTACTTGGAAATTTGTTCAAATACAAGAGAAAATTGAGAATAAATAGTTAATATATAAAATATTAGATTAGATAGCTAATCTAGTAGACAAGAATTCACATATTAAACGAAAGTACAATACATGGAACTATTGATACAAATTTGTCATTAAATGAATAAGATATTAATAGCAAATAAAAGTATATGAAAATACAATCTTAAACCTTTATTTCTTGCTCTATTTTACAATGGATCTCTTCAACAATCCTCCCAAGACTTTCAACTTTTCCACCTGAAAAAAGTACCACAATAGTGAAAAATCTCTCTCTACAATAAAAATTAAAACTTAAAAGGAAAATCCTCAATAACTCATATATGATTATTACTCTCAACCTGTGGAGAAAAGACTCCTCATAAAATTGCTAATGGTCTCCTATTTGTCAAAAAGAGTAACCCTTTCTCCACTCTCCAAATTGGTATTTATAATTTACAAAATAAATTCCAAAACTGAATTCTATTCCAAGACAATTTAGATTTAGATTTGAGAGTTGTAAAAATATTTTTGTTGATCTTCTACTCCAATCCCCCATAGCTCCAAATCCTTGGGATTAATATCTTGAAACAAATTCCTAGCAAAAATAACCAAAAAAAGAAGTAAAACCAATCAAAAACCAATAGAAAAATTAGATTTCTAGATATATGAAAAATAAGCTAATGCATTCAAATCTAATTTAAGAAAGTAATAAAACCAAATTTGTAATTTCCTTTTCTTTCAATCATTCCTTGTGGATATTTCTTTGCATAATTTATAGTCTAAAATGAATTTCCAATAACAAGAAATTTTGGGCCAGTGAAAAGTATCCAAAACAAACTCAGACAAATCATTTTTTTGTTGCAAATTTAAAGTTGTATTTTTTGATAATATTTTGGAATAGTAAATGAACAAATCTATTCAAGAAATCTCTCCCATATTATTCTCCTCATAATTATCTTTCCAACGATCCTTCATTTGTTCAATTTCATTGAGTAGAACTTGTTGGACACCTAATCCTCAATGGGTTAGTGTGGAAGCTGAGTAGACAAAAGGAATCCAAGAGACCTTGGGATGTGGAACCCAATGGTCACAATATGTACTATAAATGTATATCACTTGTTAATAAAAAATGTACTCTCATGTTTTATCCTTCAGATTCTCTTGCTACCCATGTGTGTTTAACATGGTATCAGAGCAAGTGTATTCCTGCCCTGCATAATTTCTTTGAGCCATTTGTTTTATGGTTTTTATGAGAAGGTCCTATTTTTAGTATTCTTGCCTTTGAAACTCCATTTTCTAGCTTGTCAAAATTGTCTATATTGTCAGAATTGTCTATATTCTGCTTGGTTGCCTGACACCTCTGTGGCAGTGCCATATATGCGTTTTTTTGTCAAGACTGTGCCTTCTGTGTAGACTGCACCCTTTGTCATATGAATTTTTAAATAAACACTGAACGCTATGGTAGGAACGCTGGTGTTCTTAAAGGTGGATGTTGATGAAATGATTGAGCTTTATTTTTGAAGCCCATGAATGTCGTGGATTGCATAAGGCATCTCGAACAAATAATTGAAGGTTTATTTTTTGGGTAAACTAAACTGAGAAGTCCATTCCATGCGAATTCAGATACAACGTCTTCAATATTGGCCCAACCAGCGGACCACTCTCCAGCTTCTCTTCCTGGATGATGCTTCTTATTATTGTAGAATATGTTGCAGTGTTATTTCAACACCATTGAGTTTAAGTTAATTTGTTGTAAGCTAGAGAGATGAAGAGTGGAAAACATACATGATAAATTTGTTCCATTAAAGCCTTACCTACGATGGTGATTAAATTTCTCAGAAACTAAAATTACAAGGCACTTGCAACATTGTAGATTTAGAAGAATATTGCTCATTACCTTTCCGTGTTATTACGGAGAGTACCTCTCATGAAAAATTAAATGGAAAAGTTCAGAATATTATCAATGTATTACAGCTCCCTTACGATGAGTTTTGGGTAGCAATTATTGGTTTGGAGACTACAAGATCTCTTGGCTTTGCTGTAGAAAAAGAATGAAGTCTCTTGGACATTGCAACCTCACAATGGACAAAGCTTTACTTCCTTCTTTATGAAATGCAGTCATAATTGATTTATTTTCTGTTTTAATTGTATTTCCAGGAATGATAGCTTAATTCTCTTTGAATGGAGCAAAAGATTATTGGTATCCATTAACATAGAATTGCTACTTACTTGTTAGAAACTGAATGTAGTTGACCATCATTAAATCAGTAGTTGAACGCTGGAAGTTCATACGCAGCTGAACGCTGGAAGTTCATCTGAACACTAGAAGTTCATACGCAGTTGAACACTGGAAGTTCGTCTGAAATCCAAGATTTGTTCAAATTGGTATGTTTTCTACAAGTCGTGAACTACATTGAATGTACATTGGCTTGCAAGTGTATACGCTGCATTGACTAGGCGATGTAATATCGATAAATTGAATGTTGAGTATGGATGGCTTTTATGGTTTAAATTATGAGTCAAATAACATTGTTTTCCTCTCTTACACAAGCTTAACAGTAGCCAATAATGGTTGAGCCATGAAAATCCCAGCATAATACAAGCGAGGAGATTATGCTGTTGGCCTTAAGGTTGATGGTATGGATGTATTTGCCATGAAGCAAGCTTGAAAATTTGCCAAGGTGCATGCGCTAAAAAATGGGCCCATTATACTTGAAATGGACACATATAGGTACCATGGACACTCAATGTCAGATCCAGGGAGTACTTACAGAACCCGAGATGAAATAATAGGTGTCAGACAGGAGCATGATCCAATTGAAAGGGTCCGTAAACTTGTGCTAGCCAATAACATAGCCACAATAGCTTAATTGAAGGATATTGAAAAGGAAGCAAAAAAAGAAGTTGATGATGAAATTACCCTGGCAAATGAAAGTCCAGTGCCAGATCCTTTAGAGCTTTTAGCTCATGTATACGTAAAGGGGTTTGGGACTGAGGCATTCGGTGCAGATAGAAAGGAACTGAAAGGTTTATTGCCTTGATGAATGTTCTTTACAGTCTAATTTTTTGAGTTACAGTTGAATAGCAAATAAGAAAGAAAATGTTCAGTGGATGAATTTAACAATTTTTTTTGGTCGTTATTGTACAATTGTTGGAGCTCTGGTGTAAAATTGATAAACACACTGTATTTTTTGAATAGATGTCTGTGTAAAGTTTGCATCCTAGCTGATATATATTTTTGAGTGGAAAAACAAGTATTTTATTTGTTGTAGCGTTTGATTCTCATTTTTTGGGAATGCACAATATACTTTCCTTGTATATGAATGCAACCAACCATCGTTGCGTGTGGATTTGGAGAATAAGTGTAGAGTTAAAATATTTCTTTTGATTCATTCCTCAAGGAATAATCTCATTTGATTGTTATGGTTTTATGGGAGAACAAACTTTGAGAATACCTTGTAGTGACATTGGTTCATAGTTGGTTTAAAGTGTAAGCTTAACATTGGAGAAAATGGCTAGAATCAATGAAGTATTAGAGTTCCTCAAAACTCCGATATTGTCTACTACTCATGATACATTAAAAGTCAGCAAAGTTTCTCTCACAGAAATTTAGGTCTATCTACAAAATGCACAAGAGAAAATTGACTTTTTGTAGCTTGAAACTCAGCTATAGCAATAAGAATTAAAACAGAGAAGTCATTATGAACATGTTTCTATTCAGAACATTGAGACTGCAACCCATTACAAGCAAGTCAATAATGTTATAGTTGGTTCAAATTTAGTACCCACTAAAGCAGCAGTTGTACATGCAGATGTAGAAACTCAGTCTGCACTTCCCAAGCCCATCATCAGACCTTGGGAACAACTTGTCCACAACAAGCACATAACTGGTCTTGGATATGACAAGCACTTGTCCTTTCATATTCTAGACTACTCAAAGCCCATTCAGTTTCAGAGTGCTGGATTCCTTCATGACAGTTCACCTCCAGCTATTCCAGATTCTGCCCCTCTTCCACAGCAATAATAACAACAACATATAATGAAATGGCAACACTGTGACCGAGTTGGCCATTTGAAAGATCATTATTTTGATCTTCATCCATGTAAGCATTGTCATAAAACCAATCATTCTTCACATAGATGCTTCAGAAACAAACGTCCTACAAGAACAAAGATTCATCTTAGATGGATCACTTCTTGGCAATGGGCATCAACAACCAAGAAGATATTCCAATCACATGTCAGAACTTATTCTAGAATATTGAACAATCTTGCAGTTGAGTTTTCTCCATCATCTCACCTTGTATCTAATAGGGGGGAAATGATGGTCATCTACAAGCTTCAAAGCCACATCAAGCGAGCCTGAGCTACAACCTTCCATACCAGATTCAGAGTTGTAGCCAGAAACAAAGATGCCCCTGAGCATGCCTTTAGTTGGTAATATGGGACACTCCCTCTAGCAGAAGACTTCAACTTCTTGCCAGTTTTGGAAAAATTCCAGGAACAAAGTTGAGAACACTTCCTCTAGCAGAAGACTTCATCTTCTTGCCAGATTTGGAAGATTTCTAGGAATTCCATTAAGCATTATAGAGTTGTTGGTCATCCTTAAAGCATCACAGGTTGAGACTTCCCTTTTCAGGTTGAAGTTCTCCCTTTTATGCAGGGTGAGAGCTCCCTTTCATGGTTGAAGGTTTCCCCCTTCAAAACAATAGGAGCACTTCCTCTAGCAAAATACTTAAGCTTTTTGCCAGTTTTGGAAGAGTTCCAGGAACTGCACTAAGCATTCCAACATTGGTGGTCATCCTTAAACAACCACCCTTTATACCAACATTTTAGAGAGCACATTTAGCCTAGTGCTGCCATGCATTTTTTGCACATTTTGTATTACAGCTCTCTTCTTGGACTCATACATAACCCTTCGAATTAAGGGGGGGAATGTTGGACACCTAATCCTCAATGCGTTAGTGTGGAAGCCGAGTAGACAAAAGGAGTCCAAGAGACCTTGGGATGTGGAACCCAACGGTCACAATATGTACTATAAATGTATATCACTTGTTAATAAAAAATGTACTCTCATGTTTTATCCTTCAGATTCTCTCACTTCCCATGTGTGTTTAATAGAACTCAAGATATGAGCATCCAAAGTTTGATTTCCAAAATGATCAGTGTGCTGGATAAACATAGTGTTGGGCAATGTTTTTATTAAAGTTCTATTTTAATAAAATTAAAAAATGTATTGTTTAAACCTTTTAATATTTAATAATATTAAATATGTAAAATTATTAAAAAAAAATAATAATAGAAATAAAAGTAGAACGTAAACTACAGATAAATAAATACAATAATAAAAGAAATTAAAAGGGTAAAGTTTACATGGTTTAATGCCATGGTTGAAGTGGTTGTGTGTGTGGTGAAGGATGGAGGAGGGAGTGGGTGGAGGCCCGGAAGTAGAGTGTGGGCCCTTCTCCACTCCATTGCATATTTAAAATCGCATAAAAAAAGCATCCTACTTGTAATTTTATAATGTGAATATTTTTTGTGATCCTCCCACTGCTATGTTATCCTAGGAGTTCATCCTTGGGTGATTTCGTTTGTGATCCAAATGAAATCCATGGGGATGAATCTTTGGGGTGATGCAAGCCTCTCAGTTT
>APFE031166647.1:0-38213 GCA_000404065.3 Pinus taeda | reverse complement strand
CGAGCAGCAAATCGCGTTGCTGCAACACGACGAGCAGCGTTGCTGCAACACCTGTTACAGCAACACAGTTTTCTGTTTTTCTGTTTTTTGTGCTGAAACAGAGCAGTTTTAAATTGTGTGTTTGTTTAGGAATTTAGCAGAAAATTCCATCATATCAGAGAGTTGACCTGGGATGTTTTTGGTTAAGGAATTCACCATTAAAATTCCAACAAAACTGATGATGAGCAGACAACACAGTAGCAAGAATTATACACACAAACCTTTCCACGCTAAGCCTGTAACCCATTTCTGCTGCAATTGATCAGTAAATGGCTACACAAATAAATATCTGCAAAAGTTGATGCGTATATATATTTGTAGTCTCACGCAACCAACGTGTAATGAGGAATAGAAACATAAAGGGGATTCGGTCTCTTTGTTTGCATGCATGTTTAATGTGGGGATTGTAGAGGTTTTGCAGGACAAAGAAGTCTTGCATGCAGGTTTGATGCGGTGCTTATTTTGAAGGGTAGAGAAGTCTTGTGGGTGTCAGCTAGACATGAAACGAGGGAAATTCCAGGAAAATATTAACTGAATGGTAAGTCTGTATAAGGTTGCCTCATCACCATTTCCTCACAGTACTATTAAACGAGTAAATGTTAAATTTCAAGAAACACAAGGAAGATAACGAAGTTAGTTTTTCTACACAAACCTGAATATTTATTGAACATTTAATTTTTCCACACAAACGGAATATAAACTAACTACCGTTGCCTATAAGATCGGCACTATGAGCGTTTCTATTAATATACAAAATATTACCTATTCGAAAACCCGTAAAATTAAAGAAAAAATTTAAATGTATGTAATTAAAGTTATAATTTTGTAAATTAAAAAGATAACAAATTTAATTTTAAAATTTTAGTTTATATACATATAATCAAATGATCAGGGATAAAGTTTAATTTGTAAAATTTAAAGTTATAATATACATTCTATCAATCTTGAGTTATTGGGAAGAGGTTTAAAGTTTAATTTCAAAACAGGAAGCTTTTATATACATTCTAGTTTTGCAAATCTGATAGAAAATGCAGATGCCATGTAATATCTCATTCCATATTTTGTTTAATGTTTTTTTACAAATTTTTATTTAGTAAATTTTATAATTAAATCATTTTTAGGTTTGTGTTTTAGTGTTGCAAATGGATTCCAAACACCAAAAGCCTTAAAACTCTTGTCATATTCATACAATTGTAAAAACAAGATGAATAACATAAAGTTTAACAATATATTGTAGAAATAATTTCACTCAAAAAGAAGTTAGTAAAGCTTAACATTTGAATTTGAGTTCTGATTGTTTAATAATTAAAAGAAGAGAATATAACAACTTATTATAGGTTTATAGAGATGTGTTTTTTTAGACATTCCATAATCTGATATGATACAAGGATTCTAAAGAAGTAATTGCACCACATGTTGCAAATGAAACTCAGCAAGAGAAAGAGTAGTAGAGAAAAAATAAGTAAAATTTTTATGATTGCCATTTACTGTGAACAAAATTGCCAATGGGTCAATTGCGAATACATAAATCCATTCTTCCAGGGTATGAGTTTTCTCACCACATAGATTCTTTATTAAAGAATGGTGTCTAGAGCTCAATTGCTCCAAGAGTTTATGAGCCCTATACCAAAACAAACTATATTGAAATATTGAAATGTGAGACAGCTTAGAGATCCAAGCTTTACCCAACCATAAAATCATCTTCCATCAACATGTGCAGTAGGAATTAGTGCCACTTATTCATATAAATGAGTTATAATTGACCCATCACTGATCATTATTTTGCCTTGGAACTTTCCATCTCCCTAACAATCAATATAGTTGATCAATTCATCTGATAATAAACTGTGGAAATGATTACTAGAGGACCAACATGGATGTACACAAAATCCAAACTTCGGTCTGGAGAGAGAGACTTCAACCATTTAGGAAATAAATACAAGTTGTTGGCATTTGGTTTGGAGAGATCCCATACAGGACCATAGAAATTCCGGAAAGAGAGTTGGAGAGATGTAATTGTCTTGTGGGGAGATTTATTAGTTATGGACATAACATATCTATAATACATTTTTCTTTCTATTATTCCAAGAACTTGTCTGCCTCTTCCAAATGGCCAAAATATTATTCTCTACAAAATGTGAGAAATAAATCATAATCAATATTGTCTTTTGTTGTTTGGCCAAAATTGAGTTTGTTCAAAATTGAGTTTGTTCATTCTATGTCACACTGAAAAATTGAAGTTTTAACAACATTGTGGTAGCCAAAATTTAATCTTGGAAAATCTTACCCTGTGGGGAAGTTGCTACTCGAGAGCTCTTTTTGGGTGTAGGAGAGGGCTTTGGCTTAGTCTTTCTCTTATGAGTTAGATCATCAGTTGGATCAGTGGATCATGAACTTGATCCAGCCTTAGGAATAACAACTAGAATAAGAAACCATTAGAACACCACCCCTACCTTGCATTCTATGTCACACACAAAAAAATTACAGTTTTAACAGCATTGTTGGACTATTTTTATGGATTTTTTTTTGTCTATTTTAGTTAAATCCTAATGATAAACCCTACTTATCAGTTTTGAAACCTAAACCGTTCACGGAAAAATGTATTGTCCACGGATTATATTATTCATACAACAATTACACAAAATACAAATTCATGCTGAAGAAAAACTATCAATCAAATGAGGTGAAAACAATGAAGCCATATGGCTACATGTTTTTTGGCTAGTGAATCTTAAGAGATCCAATCATTCTAGAGAATACATTGTAGAAATTGTTTGATCACCCAGTTTAATCAAAACTAATCATGTTACAACACGAGTAAGACAAAGTTCACTTGGAGCGGCCATATCAAAATATATGTAATATGGTTTCAAAAGTTGAAATTGACTAGGTAAATGGACATCTCTAGAAAAAATTGAATATTTGAAAAAGCTCTAAAAGTGGGTTTCGAATATGAAGGTTATGTCATTAAAAAAAAGGCAATAATGATAACAAATAACCAAATGGTAAGTAGAATTTGACGTGTATGGTTGTAGATGATGTGAAAATTTAATAATTAAAAAACCCTCACTAACTTTACGTATAAGCTCACTTATACAAATACATTACTTTACCTACTTTTATAAAACAAGTGATAAACACTTTTACAAAGAAGTTACTTTATAAATGAAAGTTGCATGTAATATATATATATATATAAGCAAAATGTTTTTGATCATGTAGTTTAATCAAAACTAATCATGTTACAACACTAGTAAGGAAAAGTTCATTTGGAGTGGCCATATCAAAATATATATAATATGGTTTGAAAAGTTAAAATTGATTAGCTAAATGGACATCTCTGGAAAAAATTGAACTTGAAGTGGCCATATCCAAATATATATAATATGGTTTCAAAAGTTGAAAATGACTAGCTAAATGGACATCTCTGGAAAAAATTGAATATTTAAAAAAACTGTAAAAATGGGCTTGAAATATGAAGGTTATGTCATTAAAAAAAAAAGGCAATAATGATAAAAAATAACCAAATGGTAAGTACACGTGTATGGTTATAGATGAGGTGAAAATTTAATAATAAAAATATCGTCACTAACTTTACCTATAAGCTCACGTATACAAATAACTACTTTATGAAGTCACCTAGTTTTATAAAACAAGTGATAAACACTTTTACAATGAAGTTAATTTATAAATGAAAGTTGGATGTATATATATATATATATGCGCAAAATGCACGTTACATAACTTAAGCACGTTACATAACTTAAGCTTACAAGAATTGTAAAATGTAACTTGAAAAGAGATTTGACTCAAGACCTCTTACTATATAAAGTAACTTTTAACCAAGTGAGATAGTGCAAAACACATACTAATAGTAGTGGAGTGGAGGACAGGATTGTTGCTGTTGGTGTTGTTGGAACTTTGCCTCAGAGTGCATGCTTACAAAAAAAAATACTTATCCAAAATAAAACATTTTTTTGTAAAAAACAAATAAAAAAATCTAATTCTCAACAACAATGAGGTTAAATATCAATTAACTTGCCTAAAAAATACAAGTTCTCCCTTTATTTTTTTATTTTTTGAGATCACATAGAGCACACTACTAAGAGAATATGTTGTTAAGAAAAATATTTTCAACACTGCTTCTAATTTGCCAGATTTTATAGAGTGCGGGGAAAAGGGAAAATGTAAATTATAAAGAGTATCAAACTAAGAATATACACAGAAAAATGGAAAACTAACTCTATAATTATTATTTTTAAGTATAATTAAATGGTAATCTCATGACATAATGAAAAAAATTGTATCTTGGGAAAATAGACATCTTTATTTATGAAAGGAAAGATGTTATTAACTAAAACCAATTCTCTAGACATAATGGAATAAATTGTTTAGGAAAGAAATGTATGGAAATAATTAATATTAGAAATGGCAACACAAGCTCAAGATAACGATCAACAAAAAGAGTAGCTCTTTGAACATGCTATGATACATGTTCAGGATGATAATTCATTCCATATAAGCCAACCACCTTCAATAACTACTCACACAACTAGATCAAATATCATAGCTCTAGTATTTTATGTGGCTGAAACCCTCAAAGAGGGAAATACTCCACATCCCGAGTCAATGTGGCCGCTAGAGGAAATTTAACTACTGAAAGAGGAAAGAACTTTACATAAGATATTTCTCATGAAATCATTATTAACAGTGACTCCCCATGCTCTTTAAATCGACGTTATGGACCGATTGGGTGTTAAGTCATGGATCAATAGTCATTAATATCGAGGAGGATGTAAGCCTTTAGATTACTTTATGTCTAGAATACATCATGGCCATCAGGTTATGATGCAAATAATGCATAATAAAGAAACATGATTCTACCTAATAGACACATTAGACCAAGTTGAGCATAACTAACTCCTAAATGTCTAACTATCCTAACATAAATTTCTGATTGGAACCTTTAACTTAATAACTACGTGAACTTGTGAAGTTCACTTGAAACATTCTCATGTTCCAATAAGTGTCATAATCCTATAAAAGTAGCGTGTTATGTATTTTGGTTACACGTTGTCGATTTGGTTACAATGAGATTGCAGGTCATTTAGGCCCAAAATGTCCCTCTATTATCAGACTTGCTAATTCACATTCGTGATACCATTTAAAGCAAATTTATGGTATGATCAATAGGAAGAAATCAATAAATATTGGATATTTGACTAAAATATACCACTAAATAACAACTACCAAACATATTTAAATAGCTACGAACCTTATTTAAGGCATCCTAAGTAATGATGGACCCATATTAAGGGTTTGTGCCCTCAAATGGTTTAGTGAACTTAGGAAATGCACCAAAAAAGTGACCGAATGGAAAAAGAAATGAGGCAAACTGGCAACCAAGGGTATGATACCAATGGGGTAACAAGGAATCAAAGAACTCACCATAATGTTAAACATCCCAATGGTGTCCCATGTCTATACCAGGGCGAAACTAGCTCTTGGAAGGTGACATATAATTTGAGAGCTACCATATAATCATAAGGTGGGTCAAGCATGGGTGAATAGTTCCAGGAACCTTCAAGGGTATAATCATATGTGAGTACCAAAGCTCAAATTCCATACTATACACGATTATTTTTGGTGAGTGAATTTAATGAAAGTCACTAAACACCCAAGTTAATTTTGATAGAGTATAAATGATGTACAAATGATATAACATGAAGCATCTCTTTCTTAACCTAAGAAATGGAGAGTAGAAACTTGGACTATGGGTATTTATTATACCAGCATTATTCTAGGTTTACTCAATCTCTTATCATATCTTAATGCTTTCTTTAGTTTAAATTATATGCTAGGTGGGTATTATTAGGCCCACATTGTTTTCCATTGGCACTCAAACTTATGTCATTTTAATATACAATATCAATTTGTTTTCTATGTTTCATTAAAATAAAGCATATCATAAGAAACACATCATAAAAATGAACTAACTAAATTTAGTAATGAATAGCACAAAAGTACAGTATTAATTAGATTTTTGCATTAATATAGTACAACAACTAAACTATTTGCGAGCTTGGATAGGTAAGAAACACAAATAAATGGGTAAAACATGTTTATGTCCAATTGTGATTGAAATGATAAAAATAATATTGAATTATATAATTTAATATAATATAAATACATAGTTTTAAATATGAATATGCAATCTTGGGGTTCATTAGTCACCCATAAAGGGTCCAAAGGGAATCTATCCCAAGTGCATGTTATGGATCAACACTATCTATTTTGAATCTTTCATGATGAAGGCATAATGACTTTAATGGAATTGTTTAGCTCTAATATTGTATGCCGAGTTGAATTAAAACTGAATTAAAGAATTTGGCATGAGAAGATAAAAGCTATAAATTAACTAAAGTCTACGAGATGAAACTATTTATATAGAAACATTGGCACACATAATTGAAATCAAGACCATGCTCATGATACAAAAACTAATTTGAAAAGAATAAATGCATGTGTAATTTCCCTCAAAATGTTTTTCTATAGAGATATATTTGCTACACAAAAAATCAAGTTGAATCTATAATGAATTAATTGGCATGGCAAAGCCCCAAAGAGTCTTCTACATTCAATACGACTTATAAAAATGACAATCATGAGGTTTTTTTGTATTCATATTCTAAACTTCTTTCTAAGAAAATATAATGGATTTTTATGTCTTAAGGGATGATACTCTACTTTGACTAAATGCAAGAGCAATTTGTGATCTAAGATGGTAGTACAACTAGATGGAATCAATAGGAGTTTCTAATGCTTCCTTCTAAATTTCTACCTCTAAAACATTTTGTTTTTCTAGATAAAGTTTAAATGTAAAGGTTGTGTGAAGTAATAAATTCAGTATAACATTTGTTCTTTGTTGGGAATGATTGAGTGTAGTTTCCTATGATTCATAGAAGAGATCAAAATTTGTTCCCACAGATGAATTATATTCACTAGAATTTAAAACAACTAATGTTCATTTCCAAGCCCCAAGGGTTAGCTCAAATATTTGAGTCCTCGTTGTTAAGTACCTCCCCGATCGGGAGGTCACACGAGCAATTCTCCTTGATGCCCTTGGGGTTAGGCCCTACTAGTCTCGCTGACGGGCTTTAAAAGATTCCCTTCGGGGTTGATCTCCCCAAATTTTTCCAAGGTAAAAAAAACTAATGTTCATGTCCAAGGCATTGATAATATGGCTATTCATTCCATCACAACCATGATAATATATTACTATTATTCAAAAACACAATTAGTAAAGGGTTATGCACTCCATATTTTTCCAAGGGAAAAAAACCAATGTTCATGTCCAAGGCATTGATAATATGGCTATTCATTCCATCACAACCATGATAATATATTATTATTATTCAAAAACACAATTGGTAAAGGGTTATGCACTCCATATTTCATTTGCCCAGCAAGAGTAAACATGTGCACTTTAAACATGGTATAGGAGAGATGTGTAGTGTATTGTAATCCTTATAAATTCAATTGAAAAATAAAGTTCATAAAGTTTTATTTTTTCATCATCCATAATAGTCATAAGAAAATAAACTCACATAAATCCATCTAAATCTCAATCTTTTAGTCACAAATAAATTGGTGTTGCAATTGACCTTTATTCCACTTAATGATTAATAGATGTAAGATGGATCTACATTAGTATTAATAACATACAATCATACATAATCACTTAATTTGTTTGAATATTTCTATAACATTTGTTTTTTTGTCATATATATATATATATATATAAATTCTGCTCTCAATAAAAAGTAGCTTGAATAACATGCAATAACTTTGAAATGTATATGCAAATTCATCTTAACTTTATTCAATAACTTTGAAATGTATATGAAAATTCATCTTAACTTTATTCAATAGCTTTGAAGTGTATATGCGAATTCATCTTAAATTTAGATTTATAGTTGATTATTTTATTATAACACCATCTTAAACAATATCCTTATGGTTCAAATTAGCATGTTAATTGTTGGAAAAAAAATTCCAGCGACAACAAGCTAGAATCATTTAATGGCAAGTCCCCGTTGGACTTGCTTTCATTTGGTATAGCTTCCACCTAACATATTGGAATAAATTTAATATCAATTAAAATAGAAAAATAACATTTAAATGCTCTCATTTGGTATAGCTTCCACCTAACATATTGGAATAAATTTAATATCAATTAAATTAGAAAAATAACATTAAAATTTCTAAAATCTAACTATCTGTATATGTTAGAAATATTATGTCTAATTACCTATCCTAACCGGAAACATGTACATTGAGATAAAACACAAGAAAAGAAAATTAATTACAAAATTAAATTAAATAATTAATAAAATCAATAAAAGATTGAGCACAAAAAATATATTAATATTTTAAAAATATATTTTTATTTAAAAAATCACATACATATTCTTGTATCCAATATGAAATATTAATTGAAAAAAGAATATGGAAATTTTGAACCTTGATAGAAATACAAAATATATAACAACACATTGCCATAAAAGTCTTCTCCAAAGATATATGACGTTTCCATTTATCATTAAAAAATTTTGAAATATTAATTGAAAAAAGAATATGGAAATTTTGAACCTTGATAGAAATACAAAATATATAACAACACATTGCCATAGAAGTCTTCTCCAAAGATATATGACGTTTCAATTTATCATTAAGAAATTTATGAGTAAGAGTTGATAAAATTATACAAGCTTCTGGAATCTAAATTTCGATCTCTTTGTTTCTCAAAAGAGCATCCTCTTAAATGACATACTTAATAAAGTACATTTATTAAGAATTGATAAAATTATACAAACTTTGGAATCTAAATTTTGGTTCTCTTTGTTTCTCAAAAGAACTTCCTCTTAAATGACATAATTAATAAAGTACATTCAATTTTATCTTCTTTTCGTTACAACAAATTCCACTTTCCAAGTATAATTTTAATATTTCTTATGAAAAATGTTGGATAAAAGCATACTATTATTCCTTTCAAACAATGATGTCGATATAATTTTCCATTTTTCAAATTCTTATGGTTAGTAACAAATTGTAATTTGTTATACATATATTTGTATTTGATTCAAGATTTTGAATATGTAGTAGTGTTTATTTGTATGCAAGTAGGTTTTTTTCTTTTTATTTTTCTATTATTTATTGTATTCTCTTATTCTTTATATTTTCTTTATCATTCATATTATTTCAGTCTGAAAAATATTTTCCAAATGTACAGAAAGTAATAGCTAGTATGTTAATAGTTAAATAATTTTATATTTACGCAAGTAATCATAAACAAATAATAGATTCAAATATTAATCCCATATTCATTGGGTGAAATGGTTACAAAGAGTTTATAAGTTATCCTTCACCTAACATAATTCATTTGCACAATATTATGCAATATGGACTACAATGTATTCTTTTAATCTTAATCATATACTAGACTAGTATACAAAAATTTGGGATCTGAAAATATGTAATGGATAGAAATACTATGGTAGATGACACATGAGCAAAAGCATGCCAGTGTCTAGTAGATTCCATACATGATTATCTCTAATAATCCATTGGTTAGCCCACGAATAGCTGAGTAGTTTTATCTAACATGGAGAAGAACTTCACAGGTAACATGGACTAAACAAAACAATTTGAATGTGAAAAACAAAGCGGATACCTCGATATCCATAAGACTTGTGTAAGGCCCATAAAATTTAATCCATATATGGATTGTCAATATCCAAATAATAATATAAAATCCTTTATCCAGGTACTTGAAGTGGAAATGAATAATATGGAATTAGGAAGAATGAAGTGAAAAAATAAATTATCGGGATCCATATACAAATAGTACATATGAAAAATTCAAAACAAATTCCTAGTTCTATATAGTTAGATAGAAAATAAAATTTAGAATGCATAACACCACAATAAATTCCATTAAATCATTACTTATCCAGATACAATGAATTCATGAAATCTGAATACTTTTAACACCTATGTCAAAACTACCATGTCAATGTATATGTCGTCATACCAAGTCATTAGTATGCTTAATAAATTAAATCAGTCATTGACCATATGGGATGACATGTAATATGACATGTCATATTACATGTCATCATAAATGCACTCAAAATTTGGTTAGATTCATTTCATTGTCCACCATGTTATTTCAAATCTATGAAATATTAGGTGAAAGAAAGCTTTGGATTTGGATGTCCAGTATCAAGGATTTGGAAATTTCAAATAATGATATATTAAGTTTGATCCAAATCCTAATATATATGATGTAAGTTATGAAAGTTCTTTTTAGACATAATTTACCTTATCCAGATCCAAATACAAATAATCTATCAACAATTCCTCTAGATCTAGATTTAAGGAATTGAGAGCTCATAAAATTATATTAGCAGTGTGTATACATGATCCAGATTCAAATTACTTGCATATGGATTTAATCAAAATCTTTAAAAACACCCATGTGATCAACGCTTTGAACTCTTTGATTTGGATCTCGTTACCAAGAATTTTTCAATCAATTTTTTGGCACTTTTATGAAATAATAGGAAATAAATTAGATCAAATGATATGAAAAATAAATAAATTTGGAATGGAAATAATTGTCATCAAATTAATTGGAAACTATGCAAAATTGTAAAAATTCATTATATACAATCAAATAAAACAAAATAAAAGATAAAAACATTTACAAACTATAATAAACCAATAATAAATCATATTGTAGAGAAAACAAAGGGAAATCTATAGGAGGGTGTGGCCATATAGAGGAGTTGTCTAGTTTAGTTCTATCGTCTCTATTAGGAAGTTCGTTAACACTAGGAGCGAGACATGTGTTGGTTGGAAACACTTGAATGGACCATATTGGTTGTATAATATAGGAAGTGCAAGAAGTTGAATGAACCATGTACATGAAGGGACATCCTAATGAAGCAAAGTACAATGGTTGGGTACCCACGAAATCTAGTGGATGGTTGTTTCTCTATCTGGATGTCATTTTAGCAATGTCTACATGATGGAGTTAGAAAGTATCAGCGTCTTAACAATGTCTATTTATTTATCACATACATATAATTTTATACACAGTGGTGATATCAATATACATTCTTTAAAAAACATAATCTAAACACAAACCAAAGTCTGTATTTCATAACGCTCATATAGTCTAATGTTTGTTATATGATATCTATGAATTCCCAACCTATATTCAAGTGGTCCATCTCTCCCTACTTATATTTTGTACTTGAACCCTATTCTTGAAATTTCTATATCAGTACTAAATCTCTATTCTCCCATCTTAACAAAGTATATTTCTTTATCAAGATATCTATTTCTTTGTCACAGTACATATACTTTTATACAACATTTATATCACTTGCATATTTTGTAAACTGAACACAAATCAAAATCTATATTCCGCAATGCTCATATACTCCAATATTTGTTGTAGGATATCTATAAATTTCCAACCTATATTCAAATTATCCATCCTCCCTACTTGTATTTTAAAGTTAAACACCATTAAAAGAAATTATAATATATTCATATTATTTAAAACAGATATACATTATAACCAAGTGCAAATTCCCGGCTCGTGCAAATCCAAGAGCAATCTATACATTAATAAACAAATAAATCCTATGATTACACATTCCTAAATGCTCCTATATAACATCATGGAACAAAAATCCTATGATCACACATTCCCTATATGCTCACATATATAACACGATGGCACAGAATCTTTCGAGACTCTCATACACCATGTTATTCTAAGCTAATATCACTACTATTTAAAAATAGAAGAATTTTCAATCTGCATATGGGATCTAAGATGTAAAAACAAGTCTTCAATCTGATTATAGGATTCAACAGGATGAAATGAAAAAAAGCAATTATGGAGCCCAGAAATACCAAAATTCATATATATTACCATCGACTTTGATTTGCATATAGAATACAGACTTAGCAAAAGATATTACTAGCATAACATTTTGAACTTAGGTCCGTGATTCCATGCTGATGCTGCGGATCTTAGCCAGGACTCCTACAAGAGGATCATTGATATAAGTTGTGGGCTCAAGCTTGCACGAATCGACCCTGTTATGTCGATTATTCCATGATGTTGCTTTGGAGCTTAGCCAGGACTCCCACCAGAGGAGCATTGGTATACGTTGTGGGCTCAAGCTTGGTGGAATCAGCCCTGCTATCCTCAAACCCGTCATAGCGATCAGGCCCTCCCACAACTGCACCTGTTAATTCATTTGGGTTTGGTGCATCTCTGTTGAACCACAAAGTGAAACCTTCGGTACATGATATCTTTCTGGAATCCTCGTATATCGAAACTATGGAGGACCCTCTGTGGTGAGCTTGCTGTGGATATTTGTCGCCAAAACCCACCATGAAAGACATACGAGCAGGATTCTTGCCCAAAATGTAATCCACCTGCAATTTACATATACAAAGTGGATTTGTTAGCTACTAATTTGCTGGTTTTTTGAAATTATGATATGAAAAAACAAATCAAATTTATTTAACTTTGAATCTCTTATACTCTGAGAAAGCTGGAATGGATATACAAGTGTGCTCAATTCTTCTCCTCATTAATTAAATATTTTGCAACACTTGAAAAATTATAATATGTATATGTACTTGTTGTTTGGCAAATGCAATAAGAATGCTTGGTTCATATGTTTGATCGCCACATTGCAGGTATTGCTTATATCGTGACAGTAAGTCACTGTAAACTGATACAAGGAATGATGTGCCTGTAGCATATTGTGTATTTGCACCATCTCTGACAAACAACAAACCTCCTGTACAAGTGCAACAGATACAAACACTGTTGATGAGCTTAATTTTGAAACTCAACAGATACAAACACTGTTAATGAGATTAATTTTGAAACTCGGAGCATGATAGGGAGAAACTTCCATTTACCAGGTGTGATGGAATTTTTGAATTGAGGACTTTGTGGAAGAACTGAGCAGAGGAACACTTCTGCTTGGCCTCTGAAAACTTCCAGGTTGGTTTCTCCGGAGAAATATAGCTGCCAGGTTTATTAATTTTATGAAGATGTGGTCAGTTGAAGGTCAAGTGGTGAGTCTTAAACTTTTTCTCAATTGAACATTTGGTGATTCATATGTTTATGTGAATATGGACTTACACTAGATAGGTGGATTTGAACTCCTGCACATTTGAGATCCCAATTGAACTCATACTCATTGGAAGTACAAAAATTCTGGTGGAGTATGTATTTGGTATAATATGGCAATCCAGTTGCTCTATATAGCCACACTGCTGCCCATGCAAGCTCGTCCTGTAAGTTAGATAGTAGAGGAATAAGAAGACTTCAAGAAGTTACTCACTCTGTAGTTTAAATAAATAATAGTGTGAAGTGAAAAATGAAGTAAAATTTATAATGTTAAGGAAAGATACATCATAGCCTGAGACAGAGCAATAGAAAGGGCATTCTCCATGATATGTTCCCCGGTACTGGTCAGCAAAACGAAAAAGCTGTACTAAATGACATATTCAATTACATGAGTATCATAAAAAGTTGGAGAAGAAAATTCATTAAATTAATTTTCAATTTTGAATCTAACACATGAATGAAAGAGCTGTACTAAATTAGTATTCAATTATATGAGTATTTTAAAATGTTGGAGAAGACAATTCATTAAACTAATTTCCAATTTTGAATCTAAGACATGAATTTTATAGGCATGTTAAAAATGGACATTATAAAGAGATTTTTGAAATATTTTGGAATCATAAAAAGCGTAGGCAATCTCAAATAAGTAATCTCACCCATATTTGTCTGATCCCAAAATATTCCAAAAATAGAGACGTTAAATTAAATTTAAAATAAAAGTTCGGAAAAACATTCATCCACAAACAAATATGACCGATCATATGTTTTAATTACTAAATTTATCTAGATTACAAATTCCAAGAACAGAATAGAACAGAACAGTGAAAAGAAATTCCTATCATATGTTTGTTTTAATTACTAAAGTTATCTAGATTGTAAATTCTAAAAATAGAATATAATAGTGAATGGAAATTAAACCATTAACCTTCCTCCTAACAGTAGGATTCTAAAATATCTCAATGTCTCTCAAATCTGCAATCGCTGTTTTAAAGCAATAAAACAGTATAAGTGATTTTAGAGTACGCATAATCTTATACCAAAGTAGCTCTTTGGAGTAGGAGAATGGAATAAGGTTTGTCAATGGCTGCAAAGACGACGGAGGAAGCGGCCAATGCTGCAGCAGTCTCTGCTGCAATTTCTGTCCCGTGAGTGGATGTATCTATTCTGTACAAAGTCCTTGGAGTGTCCATCCTCTCTGGGTTCTCCCAACAGTTATGGTCTGCAGTTGGATCTCCCACCTAAAAACAAAACCATAACTAACCATAACTAAATTCATAATTGCTATTTGGTGTGATCCTTAGTAAATTTTGTTGTGATCCATGAGTAAATTTAGTTGGGATGGTAATTAACTCACCTGAACCCACAGCTGGTTTTCGGTGGCGCTTGCTTTGATGAAATAATCAGTTCCCCACTTAATGGCATCCCTAACGTTCTCCAACTCTCCCGCTGCTGCAAGTTCATCTCTGTACTGAAGGGCTCCCCATGCCAACATGGTAACGGTGAATGCCATCGGAAACCCATACTTCACATTATCCCCAGCGTCGTAGTAACCGCCCACCAAATCCACCTACATAAATACACAGTAAAAGCCATGTTGAACATCATTGTATCTTTCCAGACTTCTTGAAGATCTGCACCAAATAATCAATTCCTAATTTATATGGACAGAGAATGTTGATAAAAATCAAGCTGTTGCAAACTCATAACTCTAAATATTGGAGTAAGAATTCACATTGTAGGTGGGTTGCGGGGATCTTTATGTTAATAACTTAATTGTATATTTTCAGAATATCCTGAAATCTGATAGTGCTGAGAAATCAATTCCGAGAGATCAATTGTTTGATCTAAATAAGTTGTGGGTGGAGTATTAATTGTTTTCGCCAAAATAGATACCCTCGTTATTTTCGCATTGATAAGATCAGCGTCGTTATTTTGGCATTTTGGGTATGATTAACAACACTTCTAAAACATTCAGGAAACAACGTTTCTAAAACAATCCGGAACAGATGGCAATACCAAAATGAGAAGATATTGTTATTACATTTTGGATTTGTCCGTCTGTTAGAGCAGAATCTCCTCTCCAGCTTATCCTGTTGCTACTGCTGGACAGTTTCCCTGAACGTTGAGCCTCCAGAAACAGAATAGATTTATGCAGAGCATTTTTGTAGTCAAACTCACCCAACACAAACTGATGATGAGCAGACAGCACAGTAGCAAGAATTATACACACAAACCTTTCCACGGTAAGTCTGTAACCCATTTCTGCTGCAATTGATCAGTAAATGGCTCCACAAATAAATATCTGCAAAAGTTGATGCGTATATATATTTGTAGTCTCACGCAACCAACGTGTAATGAGGAATAGAAACATAAAGGGGATTCGGTCTCTTTGTTTGCATGCATGTTTAATGTGGGGATTGTAGAGGTTTTGCAGGACAAAGAAGTCTTGCATGCAGGTTTGATGCGGTGCTTGAAGGGTAGAGAAGTCTTGCGGGTGTCAGCTGGACATGAAACGAGGGAAATTCCAGGAAAATATTAACTGAATGGTAAGTCTGTATAAGGTTGCCTCATCACCATTTCCTCACAGTACTATTAAACGGGTAAATCTTAAATTTTCAAGAAACACAAGGAAGATAACGAAGTTAGTTTTTCTACACAAACCTGAATATTTATTGAACATTTAATTTTTCCACACAAACGGAATATAAACTAACTACCGTTGCCTATAAGATCGGCACTATGAGCGTTTCTATTAATATACAAAATATTACCTATTCGAAAACCCGTAAAATTAAAGAAAAAATTTAAATGTATGTAATCAAAGTTATAATTTGGAAAATTAAAAGGATAACAAATTTAATTTTAAAATTTTAATTTATTTACATATAATGAAATGATCAGGTATTAAGTTTAATTTGTAAAATTTAAAGTTATAATATACATTCTATCAATCTTGAGTTATTGGGAAGAGGTTTAAAGTTTAATTTCAAAACAGGAAGCTTTTATATATATTCTACTAGTTTTGCAAATCTGATAGAAAACACAGATATCATGTAATATCTCATTCCATATTTTGTTTAATGTTTTTTTACAAATTTTTATTTAGTAAATTTTATAGTTAAATCATTTTTAGGTTTGTGTTTTACTGTTGCAAATGGATTCCAAACACCAAAAGTCTTAAAACTCTTGTCATATTCATATAATTGTAAAAACAAGATGAATAACATAAAGTTTAACAACATATTGTAGAAATAATTTCACTCAAAAAGAAGTTAGTAAAGCTTAACATTTGAATTTGATTTATGATTGTTTAATAATTAAAAGAAGAGAATATAAAAACTTATTATAGGTTTATAGAGATGTGTTTTTTTAGACATTCCATAATCTGATATGATACAAGGATTATAAACAAGTAATTGCACCACATGTTGCAAATGAAACTCAGCAAGAGAAAGAGTAGTAGAGAAAAAATAAGTAAAATTTTTATGATTGCCATTTACTATGAACAAAATTGCCAATGGGTCAATTGCGAATGCATAAATCCATTCTTCCAGGGTATGAGTTTTCTCACCACATAGATTCTTTATTAAAGAATGGTGTCCAGAGCTCAATTGCTCCATGAGTTTATGAGCCCTATACCAAAACAAACTATATTGAAATATTGAAATGTGAGACAGCTTAGAGATCCAAGCTTTACCCAACCATAAAATCATCTTCCATCAACATGTGCAGTAGGAATTAGTGCCACTTATTCATATAAATGAGTTATAATTGACCCATCACTGATCATTATTTTGCCTTGGAACTTTCCATCTCCCTAACAATCAATATAGTTGATCAATTCATCTGATAATAAACTATGGAAATGATTACTAGGGGACAAACATGGATGTACACAAAATCCAAACTTCGGCCAGGAGAGAGAGACTTCAACCATTTAGGAAATAAATACAAGTTGTTGGCATTTGGTTTGGAGAGACCCCATACAGGACCATACAAATTCCGGAAAGAGAGTTGGAGAGATGTAATTGTCTTGTGGGGAGATTTATTAGTTATGGACATAACATATCTATAATACATTTTTCTTTCTATTATTCCAAGAACTTGTCTGCCTCTTCCAAATGGCCAAAATATTATTCTCTAAAAAATGTGAGAAATAAATCATAATCAATATTGTCTTTTGTTGTTTGGCCAAAATTGAGTTTGTTCATTCTATGTCACACTGAAAAATTGAAGTTTTAACAACATTGTGGTAGCCAAAATTTAATCTTGGAAAATCTTACCCTGTGGGGAAGTTGCTACTCGAGAGCTCTTTTTGGGTGTAGGAGAGGGCTTTGGCTTAGTCTTTCTCTTCTGAGTTAGATCATGAGTTGGATCAGTGGATCATGAACTTGATCCAGCCTTAGGAATAACAACTAGAATAAGAAACCATTAGAACACCACCCCTACCTTGCATTCTATGTCACACACAAAAAAATTACAGTCTTAATAGCATTGTTGGACTATTTTTATGGATTTTTTTTTGTCTATTTTAGTTAAATCCTAATGATAAACCCGACTTATAAGTTTTGAAACGTAAATCATTCACGGAAAAATGTATTGTCCACGGATTATATTATTCATATAGTAATTACACAAAATACAAATTCATGCTGAAGACAACTATCAATCAAATGAGGTGAAAACAATGAAGCCATATGGCTACATGTTTTTTGGCTAGTGAATCTTAAGAGATCCAATCATTCCAGAGAATACATAGTAGAAATTGTTTGATCACCCAGTTTAATCAAAACTAATCATGTTACAACACGAGTAAGACAAAGTTCACTTGGTGCGGCCATATCAAAATATATATAATATGGTTTCAAAAGTTGAAATTGACTAGGTAAATGGACATCTCTAGAAAAAATTGAATATTTGAAAAAGCTCTAAAAGTGGGTTTCAAATATGAAGGTTATGTCATTAAAAAAAAGGCAATAATGATAACAAATAACCAAATGGTAAGTAGAAGTTCACGTGTATGGTTGTAGATGATGTGAAAATTTAATAATTAAAAAACCCTCACTAACTTTACGTATAAGCTCACTTATACAAATACATTACTTTACCTACTTTTATAAAACAAGTGATAAACACTTTTACAAAGAAGTTACTTTATAAATGAAAGTTGCATGTAATATATATATATATATAAGCAAAATGTTTTTGATCATGTAGTTTAATCAAAACTAATCATGTTACAACACTAGTAAGGAAAAGTTCATTTGGAGTGGCCATATCAAAATATATATAATATGGTTTGAAAAGTTAAAATTGATTAGCTAAATGGACATCTCTGGAAAAAATTGAACTTGAAGTGGCCATATCCAAATATATATAATATGGTTTCAAAAGTTTAAAATGACTAGCTAAATGGACATCTGTGGAAAAAATTGAATATTTTAAAAAACTGTAAAAATGGGCTTGAAATATGAAGGTTATGTCATTAAAAAAAGAAGGCAATAATGATAAAAAATAACCAAATGGTAAGTACACGTGTATGGTTATAGATGAGGTGAAAATTTAATAATAAAAATATCCTCACTAACTTTACCTATAAGCTCACGTATACAAATAACTACTTTATGAAGTCACCTAGTTTTATAAAACAAGTGATAAACACTTTTACAATGAAGTTAATTTATAAATGAAAGTTGGATGTAATATTATATATATGCGCAAAATGCACGTTACATAACTTAAGCTTACAAGAATTGTAAAATGTAACTTAAAAAGATATTTGACTCAAGACCTCTTACTATATAAAGTAACTTTTAACCAAGTGAGATAGTGCAAAACACATAGTAATAGTAGTGGAGTGGAGGACAGGATTGTTGCTGTTGGTGTTGTTGGAACTTTGCCTCAGAGTGCATGCTTACAAAAAAAAATACTTATCCAAAATAAAACAATTTTTTGTAAAAAACAAATAAAAAAATCTAATTCTCAACAACAATGAGGTTAAATATCAATTAACTTGCCTAAAAAATACAAGTTCTCCCCTTATTTTTTTATTTTTTGAGATCACATAGAGCACACTACTAAGAGAATATGTTGTTAAGAAAAATATTTTCAACACTGCTTCTAATTTGCCAGATTTTATAGAGTGCGGGGAAAAGGGAAAATGTAAATTATAAAGAGTATCAAACTAAGAATATACACAGAAAAATGGAAAACTAACTCTATAATTATTATTTTTAAGTATAATTAAATGGTAATCTCATGACATAATGAAAAAAATTGTATCTTGGGAAAATAGACATCTTTATTTATGAAAGGAAAGATGTTATTAACTAAAACCAATTCTCTAGACATAATGGAATAAATTGTTTAGGAAAGAAATGTATGGAAATAATTAATATTAGAAATGGCAACACAAGCTCAAGATAACGATCAACAAAAAGAGTAGCTCTTTGAACATGCTATGATACATGCAATGTTCAGGATGATAATTCATTCCATATAAGCCAACCACCTTCAATAACTACTCACACAACTAGATCAAATATCATAGCTCTAGTATTTTATGTGGCTGAAACCCTCAAAGAGGGAAATACTCCACATCCCGAGTCAATGTGGCCGCTAGAGGAAATTTAACTACTGAAGGAGGAAAGAACTTTACATAAGATATTTCTCATGAAATCATTATTAACAGTGACTCCCCATGCTCTTTAAATCGACGTTATGGACCGATTGGGTGTTAAGTCATGGATCAATACTTGCATCTACACTAGTGCCATATTTACCACATGTACACAGTACCACCTGTACACTAAAACCACCTGCAAAATGTGTGCACACATGACATGTACATGGCACCACCTGCACAACATGTACACAATGCCACATATACACTACACCACTATACAACGTGTACACAATACCAAATGTACGTAACATCACATGCATGACATGTGCACAACACCACATGTACATATCATCACATGCACAACATGTACACAACACCACATGTGGAACATGTACACGAAAACACATGTTCACAACACCACTTGTACAATCGTGCGAACAACACCGTATGTACAACATGCATAGATCACCATTAGTACATAGCACTGCATATCCAACATGTACATAACATGATCTGCACACAACACTGCATATCCAACATGGGCACAACACCATATTCACACAACACTGCATATCCATCATGTACATAACACCATTTATACCATACACTACATATGCAATATTCACACAACACTATTTGTACCATCTTGTACATAACATTGCATAAAAAAAATGTACATGAGCTATGTATACAAAACACCACATGCACACAACATCATAGATACAACATGTACAACATATACAACATATGCACAACAATAGTACCTCACATCCAAAAGCACAGTGTCTCTACCAAGAAACCTTGCTCCCAGTGTCTTATCTATGCTTGTCCCAACATGTCGCGACCGCATTGCTTTCATTTCACTGGTGTATCCTTCCTCATTACCTATCATAACATAAACATAACCATAATACAAGTATAAAATATCAATTCATATCCACATGATATTGACCTCATATATTTTTCGTGACTACTCTTCCCACCTGATTTCTCATGAACTAGGAATCTCTTCATGCCATTCGCCTGTATAAGAAATCATTCCTCCACAAGAACGATCCTTGGTAACCCTGTTAGACAACAACATAGATACCTACATACATACATATATAATCATTAGCATAAAACAATCATCATCTTGTCAGACAATGACATACATACATACATGTATACATATTTAAACATAAGCATAATCATGGTCATGACATAATTACCAGATAACATAAGGTCTAGGTTAAGAGAACTTCCTTTATCGATGTACAACATGTAAAAAATTGGGAATAATCATTCCCAACATATCCAAGGCATATGACATCTCATATCCATTTAATTTATGTTTTCTAGTTACCTTTCACATGTTGGTACTACCACCATCCATTTACCATGGACCAAGCAACTGTCATAGTCTTACCTTCCACTGTGTTTACTCAGGCACAAAGCTTCATCTGAGTCTTACCTTACATGTTGGGTACCACACGACTCTCCATAAGCTCCATTAACTTTCCTCTTTCCCAACCAATTCCCAAGGCTCAAAACATAAAAGGAAACCTAAGACAAATAAGAATAAGATCATGAAAACCGATAACAACAATACGACACCGCAAAAAAGTGCCATAGCTATGCACCAGACACACGTAAAATCACAAATCAAGTGCAAAATACCAAAAGAAAAAGACTAACAACATACACCATCACTCAATCCCCATGGTTCTCAGTGCTTCCAAAGGAAAGCTCAACCTAAGCCTTCTTCAATATTTACAACAATCTCTCTTGCCATGAAACTCCCTGCATTATACTGCCATAAACGCATAATGTTAGTGCATATATAAACATAATAATACATCAATTACCTTATCTTGTTGTGCCAATATTGCTACCTTGTAACTGAGCACATTCATGCCATCACTCAAGGGACTCCAATTATCTTGACAGATCCACTTGTAACTAGAGACTAGTTAATAGAACTGTCAAGTACATGTCCATGAATCTAGATCGTATCCACATAATGTCAACAAAATCAAGGTTAAGAAGACTCCTTGTATGAAAATCACTCATTCATTTGGAATTAGAGTTTCCAAAAACATCCAAATGAATTCTTGTCCAATTCCTTCCTTTTACCTTTTTACCTTGTTGCAATCGAGGCTTATTATGTACTGTTACATCGCCCAACTATTAGTTATATAAACACATCAAAAGTTACCTTGTCACATTGATACCTAGCATGTTATCCTGCAACTGCTCACACATGTCAACCACATGTTCCAAATATCAAGACAATCACATCTAGCAATTTGAAATCAAATTTTACAAACAATTATGCCATAATCCATAGTCAACTCATAGTCATCAATCATAATACATAATGCTACAACTATCACCTGCCATATTCAAGTACTTGTCAGCTATATGAACTCATATAGATTAGCACAGTCATCTTAAAACAAGATAATTTGAACACATACTCATATTATGGAATTAATCAAACATTCAACCAACTTGCAACATACCATGTTAAATAAATCAACTAGATGACATAATCAAACAGTCAAGCACCAAATATACAACATAAGCAAACTCGTACCTTACTGTGTCTCAGGGGAGGCTATCTTTTTTGCAAAATGAATCTAGTTTGAATGATATAACTTCACAACATATCAACTCAAACATAAATAAGATCATGATATCTAGAATAGTCACTAGCTAACATGTTTACATCATAACTCATACACAATTATCATTCACACATATGCAAATTAAATCTAGATTAGTACAACATCATATCACAAATATGTCGGCTCATACCTGAATATCATAACCATAACCATCTACATAGGCCAATCCAACTTAGCGTTATACCTATAACATCAAGGTATAAATTCTATAACCCTAATCATAAAGCTAACTATCATTCTCATCAATAACATATAACCTAATCATCAAGTGAACTGTCATATAACAAGAAGAAGTTAACCTATAACATACTCATCAACAACATATAACATAATCATCAGGTTATCTAATATAAAACAAGAATAACAATGCATACAAGTACATCTTACTATCATTCTTGACTATTCGACACATGTGCATATAACTACACTAATCAACTAACATCTATCATGAATGTAACCATAACATCAAAAGACATGTACATAACCCTAATGTATATCAACCTAATTCATATAACAATCATTGACTTACATGCCTGCATGCCAAACATACAATACCTATATGACGATATTCTCTTACCCCAAAGTCCAATGCTACAACCTCATTATGATGCTATGCATCTCCTACTCTATCTCAACCAACACATTAGTATCATAACATACCAATATCACCGCGATGACCTAAATTGCATACCATGACTTCACAAGGCACATTTGACCTACTATTGATGCATCTATAACCAACCATTACTACATTATACACATTGCCTCATGCAACTATCAACCTGCATAAGCAATGCTTAATCAACTACACATACGCATAACCACATGTAGTCAAGCATAAGCGATAAATTCTTGTAATCAACCTACAAGAATGATGCATGTAATCAAATAACCAAGATTACAACCCAACATACAAGGACGTAATCAAGCTGCATATACTTATGTAACTAATTATATATTCCTGACGATACATTCCACAAAATCAACATCAAGCTCCTCATGATAACCTTACTACAACCATGATCAACATGATGCAATGCAACAAGCACATGGAATGCAAGTGTAAGAGACACACATGCAACTGGCATGCATGCATGACAAACAAATTCACCCAAGAAGAGCAAAACCATGCTCTAATACCACTATGTGGTATCAGGTATGACCTAAAGAGAGCGCAACCAGCTCTGATACCAACCTGTAACACCCCCTCCTAGGTCTACCCAAAGTAACCATGACAATTAGGGTAAACATGAGGAGAGATGCTACTACAATCAGATTCCACCTCCTCTGTCACCTTAAGGAAGTGGAATCAATAGAACATCACATACAATCATCCAACATCATCAATAGAACCCTCAAGAGACAAGTTAGCCACTCAGACATCCTGTCCCTGGGTCCCATTGCTATTCTGTAGCTCTTAGGACATAGTTTCTCTCATGCTATGGGAAAGGGAGTGGCAAACAATCTAAAGTCACACTCATAGGCCTGTCTGCCAGCGACTGTGGACTAGAATTGCCAGTTATGTGCTAGTGACCCTGGGATTTAAGCCACTTTTCTAGCCTAGAATCATGGCCTCTGCCCAAAACTTCTTGTAACTTCCATAATTCATTAAAAACATAATAATAATGTTGATAAATCGAAAATCACCCTCAGGACTAATCTTGAGCATCCCCAAAGAGGACTAACATTCTGTTAAACACTTGACATCAATGCAAGACAGAGAATGAATGACTGAAAAAAATTATGAAACATAACCAAAAGGATCACCTCCTTCTATATTGAACTACTAAATCATCACTTAGGTCTTGCATAAACCCATTTAACAGTTACAAGTAAATATATGAAATAACCATGATATGAGCTAGTCATTCAACCATGCTTATAACCAACATAAAACCATATAAATATCAGAGATATGACAACCATTAAATCCACATATAATCATTACAAAAGTAAGAGAACTTAGCTTTTATTAATCATAGGCAAATCTGACCAGGTTCGGGACTTCCACGTACAACCCAACCATAAAAATGGTTGGACCAAATCTCTCTTTCAGCCAATCACCCCTGTTACATATTCCAAGCATGAATGTGGAATCCCATAGAACAACCAAATCAATAACAACCAAGGGAATCTAGAGGTTAAACCATCTCCACCCTCATCAAACCATGATCACACCAAAACCAATGCTCTGATCACAACCGAACCAAACTTGGAATGCCATCGGAAATCCATTACTATCCTTGAGGAATTTTCCATCTCCTTGTCTCTCAGGCTTCACCGCAATCCAATCCTGGATAAATAGGCCCTAAACTAAGACAAGTCTCTCAGGATTTACCACAATCTAATCCCAAATAAATAGGCCCTAAACTGAGACCAATCTCTCAGGCTTTACCGCAATCAAAACCTGGATCACGAGGCCCTAACCCGAGACTTTTCCCTCAGGATTTACCATGTATCCAACCAAAGTCGGTCAAGGGTTTCCTAGGCCTTTTGGAATGAAACTTGAAACTACCTCCGCCCCGAATTCCGAAATCCATTTGGCAAACCAAAGCTCAAAAACTGAAATAAACATCCCAACATACCATATCATCTACAAAAATGCTAAGCTAGGTTGAAATCCACTATCATAACCCGAAAAAACCATGCCATCGACAACAAGAGAACCATACACCAACATGCAAAGCCATGCATGTCCAAGCCATCTAGGAAATCACACATACAAAAGGTTACCTAGAAGTTTTTTTGCTGAAGCTGCTTGAGTCCTGCTTTCCTTCCTTGATCCTTGCTTTCCTTCCTTTCCCTTTGCTTGATTTTCCTTCCTTGATCCAGAGCTAGAGTGCTCCAAGAAAACTCTGAGTGACCAAGAGTGAGAGAGAGACAGAGAGAATAATGTGAAAGCTTCAAACTTGCATTGAACAAGATTACACTGTCAAGACCTAACACTGAGAAAGCTGCCGACTGATCCTCATAAGACTTTTTATCAATGAGGCCTCTAATTTCTTCATTTTCCATTATTTTCCATCATTTTCCTCCTCACATGCAACCTTTGACCTTTTACCTTCCTTTTATCCTAATTTCCTTTATTTTCATAAATAAATGTGCAAAAATTCCTTTTTGCCTTTTAATGCCTTTGCCTTAGCCTTTACCAATTTTCCTTAGCCAAAACACACATCCAGTGATACCCACTAGGATATCTTTGCCCAACATTCAACTTGGAATACATGTCCCTTACCCATGGTTTGATTTTGCCTTTATTTACATTATTACATGTAATTTTCACCAGGGCTGTTACAACCCTATCCTATAACCCTGTCCCATAAGAGCTCATAGCTACTACATGATTTACCTGTACCTTCCTGATAAGAGCATCTGCAACCCTATTCTCCTTCCCTTTGATGTATCTGATCTCAAAGTCGAACTCACTAAGGGTATCCAACCATCTAGATTTCACGGCCTTTAGATTTGGATGATCAAACAAATACCTCAACCCACTGTGATCTCTTATCAATGTAAACCTCATGCCAAGAAGATAGTGCCTCCACGTCTTCAATGCATGTATAATTGCTACTAGCTCAAGATCATGCGTTGGATAGTTTTTCTTGTGCTCATTTAGTTTCCGTGACTCATAACACACTACCTATCCTTCTTGCATGAGAAATCCACCAAGTCCTCTGTTGCAAGCATCTGTACACACTAAAAATTCCTTGTCTAGATCCACAATATTTGGCACTGGTGCACGTGTCAACAACTGCTTAAGCTACTAAAAAATACCCTCACATTCTTCTGTCCATTTGAACTTCTTACCTTTCCGTTGTAATGATGTGATATGATATGCAATGCATGAGAAATTCCCGATGAACCTCTTGTAGTAACCTGCGAATCCCATAAATGATCTCACCTCATCCACATTCTTAGGATTTTCTCACTCCATGATAGCCCTTATCTTTTCTGGATCCACTGCTATGCCATCCTTGGAGACAACATGCCCCAAGTAATGTACCTCAGTTTGAAAGAAGTTGCACTTGCTAAGTTTAGTGTACAGCTGATGCTCTCTTAGTGATCCTTAATTGTGGCATAATTTACTATTTTTGGCACTTTTTTCGGGTCTTGAACTTCTCGAGCTGTTTTGAGGCCCTAAACAATGCTCTTTGGGAAAACTGGGGCTAACATGGCCTTGAGAACCGTGTTAGCCACTTGAAAGTTTTAGTAAGATAGATCTTTCAAACAAGGTATTGTGCACGTCAAACAAAGATCATATGTGAAAGTTACGGCCCCCAGAAGTTGATGTACCAATTTACCCAAACGGGGCCCATAGTTTTGGCGCTTCATGTGCTAGGGTTATGTTTTTGGATGTTTAGGGTTTTCCATTATTTCTCAATAATAAATAGGCTTTCGGGCCTCATTATAACATAGTTCAGAAGCATGTAGCCGCCACATCTATTCTCAGAGATAAGATACCATTACCCGAGGTAGTCTTATTTCCATTCTGTTTGTAAGCATATTTTAGTATTTGATATTAATGAAATGAAGTGTTATTTCTGTTGCATCTTCGTATTTATGGTTATATCTGTAATTTGTTATGTTCCTATTTAAGTTCGGATCAGTAGTATTAGAGCAGTCTACTCTTTCTCTGTTTTTCTTTGCATGTCCCCAACGAGGTCGGGATATAAGGAGTTAGGGCTCAAGCTGGTCGAACCTTTGCATGACCAACCTCGCAAATCCCGACGACCTCTGTTATGAAACCAACTCAAGAAAAGATAGAAAAGATAGATCAACGCCTTAGAATTCAGCCTCTTCGAGGGGGAAACCTCCTTTACATTACATAAATGAACAATTCTTGGATGATACAAATGAAAAGACCTCCTTTCTATATATTAGGAGTCTAAGGGGTCATAACATAATCAGAGCCTACATAACAATAATAATGTAAGGGCACAATAATAACAATAGTGGGCTTCTATGGGGCACAATAGTAACAATATGGGCACAATAGGGCACAACAATATTAATAAGGGGTACAACTACAATAGTAATGGGGTAATCACTAGTATTATGGGGACCCAATAGCCTCCCACGGAGGAAGAGAAGAAATATTAAGGGGCAAGAAATCATTTCAAAATCTTGCTCAAAGAAGCCCTTGAGCGATAAAGGAATGCAATGATGGACAAATTTGCTCAGATCCTTCGGCGGATGCCCATAGGCTATGCATCTTCATCTAGTAGCCACTCTCGAGGCACCACTCCCTTCAAGGTACAAGTCAACTTTGATATTCACATATTTGAATGCGAGATAGATGGTTAAATCTATTGGAAGGGTATTTTTCTGTTCATGATTTTCCCAATAGTTTTTCTCTCCTCAAAGGTGCCCCCCATGTCAAGGACTAGTGGGAAACATACCATGAGTAGAAGGATGAGAGGGAACCCTCACTATTTTCTGCTGCACCCACTTACAACTCTTTTCGGGATGCCATCAAGGAGCAGTATTACCCTGTCGGGAGATATGAAGATAAGTACTTAATGTGGACCACACTATGACAGGGAAGGGACCAAGATGTGTCAGAGTTCACAAATAATTTTCATACCCTTTGCACGAAGGTGGCTATCAAGGATTGTGAGCAGCATCTGGTACTAAAGTATCACAGTTGTCTGCATAAATACATCCAATCTGAGATGGAGTTCCTAGACATCTCCTCGCTTGGCACCGCCTAGTGATACGCTGTCAAGATTGAGTAGAAGTTTAAAAAAATAGAAGTGTGACTTTGGATCTGCGAATCTGAACCAGGGTAAACGCACCCCCAAACCATAGAATAAAGGATAAGCCAAGGTAGGGTGACCCTGGACAACCCGTTCAAGCCGCAAGCAAAGAAAAACACCACGAAGTCAAAGAAGGACACATAAAAGTGGTGTGAGTTCCATAAGAGCCCCACTCACAACACAAATGAGGGTCGGGCCAAGCAATCGTTGGTGGCCAAGCTAAAGGCTTCAAAATCAGATGCATGTTTTGATTCTGAGTCAAAACCTAACAAGGGGAATGACAAAAGGAAGCATATTATTGATGTGGAGCCCAACACCATTGTTTCCACCACCAAGATCTAGAAGATGAGCACGAAGATCTAGATGAGGGGGAGCGTCTCTTCCACTCACAGATGTGGGTGAATGGTTTGCCACTACAATTCATTATCGATATTGGGAGCAAAAATAATCTCATTTCCGCAGAGGTCATGATACGGCTGGGCCTACCGACTATAAAACATCCACATCCATACACCATCGGGTGGCTTCACCAAGGACGAGATCTCCACGCTAGCCAACAATGTTGCCTTCCCTACAACATCAAACCCTTCATGGATGAGGTTTATCCTCTTGAATTTTGTGATGTATTATTAGGACAACCATACTTTTGGAAGTGACATGCTGTATATGAGTCCAGACCTCGCTCTCCTATTATTTCTTTGGGTAATAAGTTATACAGGATACCAGAGGTAGCCCCGCCTATCGCCAACTCTTTGATATTTGCTAAGAAATGAAGTAAAGTCATCTCCCAGACTGGGAAATTTGTTTTCTTTCTGATTCGATCTCAAAGTAAGGGGAACATCGTAGTCACAACCATGACCCCCAGGAAGGGTTCCCCCACGCAGCAGAAGCATGTGGATAAGGTCTTGGAAGAATACAATGACATCTTCTCCTCACCCATAGGGGTACCCTTGCACTATCAGGTCAAGAATTTGATCGATCTGACTCCTGGAGCACCTCTACCTAATGGGTCAATATATCACAACTCCATTATGGAAAATGAAGAGATCAAGTAACAAATCCAAGAGTTGCTGCAAAAAGGGCACATTTGATCAAGTTCATCGTCTTGTGGGAGCCTAATTGTACTAATATAGAATAAGAGTGGGACTTGGAGGATCTGCATTGATTATCGGGCACTAAACAAAATCACTGTTTGGAACATGTATCCAATCCCATGGATTTATGACCTTCTGGACCAACTCAAGGGGGCCAAGTATTTTAGCAAGATCGATCTGAAGTCTAGCTATCACCAGGTTCCAATAGAGCCCACAAATGTATGGGAGACCACCTTCAAATCTAAGGAAGGCCTTTTTTAATGGTTGGCTATGCCCTTAGGGTTGAAACATTTCCCTACTACTTTTATGAGGCTAATGGATGACATCTTGCGGCCCTTCACCAGCTCATTCATGGTTGTTTATCTAGACGACATCATGATATCTAGAAAGAGTTGGGAAGAACAACTCACACCAATAGAGTTAAACCCATACTACATGGAACATGCCACAACTGATTGGACTATGGACACACATATCAAGAAAAATATCCAGCAGAAGATCCAATTATATTGGGTTGTCAAAGCTAGCCAACTCCTGCACCAAGGCAAGTGGCTCACGAGGGACCAAGTTTAGTAGAAGTTTCCCCATCTCTCCAAGGCACTCAACGCAATGGAGACCATTACTTCCTGGGGGGGGACTGATCTAGGTGGATGTTGGTGGCCACCTTCCTATTACACTTGGACCCCCACTACTATCTCTTCCAGTTTTTAGTTTCCTTAAATGTAGCACAATTTACAATTTTTGGCATTTTTTCAGGTCCTGAACTTCCAGAGCCGTTTTGAGGCCCTAAAAGACATTTTTTTGGGAAAAAGACGATATACTTTGGAAAATTTATGCGTTAAACGAAGATCATATGCGAAAGTTACGACCTCGGGAAGTTAATGTATCAATTTACGCAAACAGGGCCCATATTTTGGCACTTCATCTGCTAGGGTTATATTTTTGGATGTTTAGGGTTTTCCATTGTTTCTTAATAATAAATAGGCATTCCAACCTCTTTGTAACATAGCTCATAGTTCAAAGGCATGTAGTCGCCACATCTCTTCTAAGAGATAAGCTACCATCGCCCAAGCTAGTCTTATTTCCATTTCGTTTGTAAGCATATCTCAGTATTTGATATTAATGAAATGAAGTGTTATTTCTATTGAATCTCTGCATTTATGGCTATATCTATTAATTTTTGCATACCTGTTTAAGTTCAGATCACTTGACAACCTAAACACTGGTGCTAAATGCTCGACATGTTCTTCCTCATTCTTAGAAGATACTAGTATGTCATCAATGAATACAATAACAAACTTATCCAGATAGGGATGCAACACACTATTCATCAAAAACATAAATGTAGCTAGAGCATTAGTCAAATTGAATGGAACAACAACAAACTCATAATTCACATACCTAGTCCTGAACGCAGTCTTGAAGATATCCTCTTCCTTGATGCTTACCTGATGGTATCCCGATCCCAAGTCAATCTTAGAGAACATTGTTTCTCCCTTCAACTGATCAAAGAAATCATCAATCTTTGGCAAAGGGTACATGTTCTTGATCGTTATTTTGTTCATCTTTCTATAAGTTAATGCATAATATAAAAGTACCATCTTTCTTTTTCACGAACAACACTGGTGCACCCCAAGGCGATAAACTTTGCCTAATGTACCCCTTGCCCAACATTTCCTTTAGTTGTAACTTTAACTCAACCAAATCAGGTGTGCTCATATTGTAAGGTGCTTTTGATGCTGGGGCTACCACTAGCACCAACTCAATAGAAAAGTATACCTCCCTATGAGGTGGAAACTATGTAATGTCCTCAGGAAATACATCCTGAAACTGTTGCAAAACTGGGTACCTACTCAACACATCTGCATCCTCAACCTCCTTACCCTTTCACACAACCTTTTCTGAAACTAATCTTAGCTTGCATAGCGGTAACCATCCTCACTGATGTGGGCTTCTTCTTCCCCTGCAAAGTCCTCTTTTCCCCACTATCATCCACACACTCAATGGCCTTGTTGAAGCAATCCAATTTTGTTTTGTGAAGGTATAGCCAATCCATACCCAAAAGCATACTATATGATCCTAATGGAAATACATTCAAATGTGCTAATGTAGGCATACCATTTAGCTCAAATCCAGTAGCTCTTACCTAGTAGTGAAATTGCTTCTTCGTACCTGTAGCCATTTGTACCAACCAAGATTCTGCATGCATTTCTTTTCTCAAACCACACTTATCCACCAGGTCAAGATTAATATAACTATAGTTAGATCCAGAATCAATCAAAATAGAAACAACTTGATCACAAAGCTTACCATCCATCTCAATGATTGATGCGTGATGATCTTCCTGCCTGTTTCCTACAACTACATAGATCCGAGGAATACTATGACCAACATCACTAACTGTATGCACCTCCTGAGCATTGTAGATCTGGGGTCTACGACAAGTCTGATACTGTGGAAAATCCCTCTTATGATGATCCTTACCACATATCCAATGCTGCAATGGTTCCCTACCACCACCTCTAGCTTGATGCTCTCCATGCCCCTTCTCAAATGTATTGAATATCTTGTAAGGAACTATATTTTATTTCTCACTTTTATCTTGATGTCTTCCTCTCTTTGGTGGCCATTTTCCTTTAACTTTATAATTTATTTTCAAGTCATGCTTAGGATCAAATTTGCGCTTCAACTACTCATAACAATGCTTCAATTTTTAGATGGCCTCCTCCAACGATCTAGGCTCACCGAACTCAATCTGGATTCTGTATGCAACTAGAAATCCACTAATGAATCTTTGAACCTTGGCCTTCTCCTCCCTGAGGTAAGGCACATATCTCAAAAGATCCAAAACTCTACTAGTATAATCATCATCTGTCATAGAACCCATCCACAACTCATAAAACTCAACTCTGTCATAATAGTACCTATTTGACAAGTAATTCTTCTTGAAGAGCCTTTCAAATGCATGCCAAGTCAAATCCTCCTCATGTATACCTTTGATTTCTCATCTTCCCACCAAATATCTGCTTTAGCTTTGAGACTGAAAGTGTCTATCTTTGCTTTCATGTTTTCTGAATAATCATGCAATCAGAAGAATTTCTTCATACCAAGAAACCATGCTTTTGCATCTTGTCATTTCTTCATCTCTCCATCAACGGTAGGTGACATTTCCTTCTTAAATTCATCCAGAAAGTATCCCCTATCACTCCTTTTATGAGGATGATGTCGATGACCATCATGATGTCTATAAGAACCAAAATTGTAATAATTCTTGTGTCGATCAACTCTCCTATCCAGAGCGTCCAACATCCTGCCATCTTTGATTGTGTCACACCTATCTGACCTGTGCCTATTAGGAGACCTACTGCCATATGCCCCATTAATTATGACCTCATGTCCATGGCTGATCTGAAGTGGTCCCTATTGCTGTAAATCTGACAAATTTTGAAGTAGTATCGCATTCACCTCTGCTTGTTTCTCTTGTTCCTGCATGATTTTATAATTGTCTTGTTTGAAACTCCTTATTTCTTCCTTCAAGCTTCTAAATGCGTTTGCCAAATCAGAAGAGTGCCCCACACCACGCTACCCATTTGATGCATAAGAAGATTCTATGTAGTCTACCACCTTGTTGGCCATCTGTTCTCTTTCCTGCAAGGCATACTATGCCAGCTAAATTCAATCACAATATACCAACATACCTTATTATAATTCGGGGAAGATACCTTGTCTACAAGATCATGAAATTAACGTGATACATGTATAACATAATCATAACAATATATAGACATATATCAAATAAGTGTATTAATGCATAAACATCATTCTAGCTAGGGTCCAGTCATCAATGCAAAGCCATATCAACAATGCATGCTGTGACATCATCCATGAAAACAATCGTTACTCCATTTCACACATTTCCACATGCAACTATCAACATGCATAAGCAATTCCTAATCAACTACACATACATATGAACACATGTAGTCAAACATAAGTGATCAATTCTTGTAACCAACCTACGTGACTGATACATGTAATCAAAACATTCAAGAATGCACCTGACATACAGGGATATAGTCAAGCGATATATAATCAACATGTAAGCGACATATGAGCATATGCAACCAATCATATACTTCCGACGATGCATCCCAAAAAAGCACATTAAGCTCCTCGTGATAACCTTACTACAATCATGATCAACATGATGCAATGCAACAATCACATGGAATCCAAGTGTAAGAGACACACATGCAACTGAAATGCATGCATGAAGAAGCACTTTCACCCAAGGAGAGCGCAACAACACTCTGATACCAATCTGTAACACCCCCTCCTCCTAGGACCACCCAAGCAACCTGCCAGTAGGGGTAAACATGCGATGAGAGAGGATGCTATAAGGGATTCAACTTCCTTGGTGACCTTAAGGAAATGGAACCGACAGATTATATCAAACAAACTCATCCACATCAGAAACAACACCTTCAAGAGACATGTCAGCCACTCAGACATCCTGTCCCTGAGTACCATTGATGATTTAAGCATTTTAACTCTTGGTTTCTCTCATGCTATAGACATGTCAATCTCCAATAACCCAAATTCGCTCTCATAGGCCTATGTGCCAACGATTATGGACTTTTCTCAACAGACCTGTGCCAATGACTCCGAGATTTGAGCCACTTTTCTAGCCCAGAATCTCGGCCTTTTCTCATAACTTTCTACAACCTTCATAATCCATCAAAGACATGACAACAATGCTGATAAGCAAAAAATAAACCTCAACACTAGGCTTGACCATCCCCAACCGAGATTGACATTCTGTCAAACACTTGGCGTCAATGCGACCTATAGGTATAGGAAAAGACATAGCATAAATGACTGGAAGAACTTATGAAACATAACCGGAAGGATCACATCCTTCTCCATTGAACTATTCTATCATTAATTATGTTTTGCATCCATCCATTTAACAATTACAAGTAAATTCATGAAAAAACCATGACATGAACCGATCACATAACCATGATTATAAACAACATTGAACCATATAAATATCAGAGATATGAAATCCATTAAATCCACATATGAACAAGTTCAAAAGTAAGAGAACTTCTATTTTATTAATCATAGGAAAATTCGACCAAGTTCGGGACTTCCAAGTACCACCCCACTGTAGACATGGCTGAACCAAATCTATCTTTCAACTAGTCACCCCCATGCCATATTCCAAGCATGAATGTGGGATCTCATGGAACAACCAATCCAAGAATAATAAAGGTAATTCAGAGGTTAATCCACCTCCATCCTCACCAAACCGTGATCACACCAAAAACAGTGCTTTGATCACAACCGAACCGAACTTGGAATGCCATATGAAACCTATCACTATCCTTGAGGAATTTTCCGTCTCCTTGTCTCTCAAGCTTTACTACAATCCAATCCTAGATCACTAGGCCCTAAAATGAGACCAGTCTCTCGGGCTTTACCACAATCCAAACTCGGATCACTATGCCCTAAACTAAGACTTCTCCCTCAGGCTTTACTGCATATCATGCCAAAACCGGTCAAGGGATTCCTAGGCCTTTGGGAATGAACCTTGAGACCACCTCTTCCCTGGATTCCAAAATCCATCTGGCAAACCAAAGCTCAAAACCGAGATAAACATCCCAACATACCATGACATCTAGAAAAAGGCAAGGCTAAGCTAAAAACCACTATCATAACCCGACAAAACCATGCCACCGAAAACAAGAGAACCATACACCAACATGTAAAGCCATGCATGTCAAAACCAGCTAGGAAATCACACATGCAAAAGATTACCTGCAAGTATTCCCATTGAAGCTACTTGATCCCACTCTTCTTCCTTGATCCTTGCTTTCCTTCCTTTCCCTTTGCCTGCTTTTCCTTCCTTGATCCAAAGCTAGAGTGCTCCAAGGAAACTCTAAGTGACCAAGAGTGAGGGAGAGAGAGAGAATAATGAGAGAGCTCCAAACTTGAATTGAAAAAAGGTTATGAAATGATCCTTAGAATCCTTTTTATTAATGAGGCCTCTATTTCTTCATTTTCCATTATTTTCCTTCAATTTCCTCCTCACATGCAGCCTGTGACCTTTCAACTTACTTTTCTTCCATTTTCCTTTATTTTTTATTAATAAATATGCCAAAATGCCTTTTTTCCTTTCAATGCCTTAGCCTTAGCCTTTACCATTTTCCTTAGTGATAAACAACCAAATGAACACCCACTAGGATGTTTTCCCCACCATTCAACATGGAATACATGTCCCTTAACCATGGTCTTATTTTTCCTTTATTAACTTTTATTACATGAACTTTTCACCAGGGCTGTTACAAAAAATATTACAAACAAGAGAAGTGGGTTTGATACTTACCCAATAAGCCTCTTACGACCACAGAAAGTCAACACGAGGTTGATATAATGCCTGGTTCCTATAGACATTTGCAGTCGAATACCCTGAATTAGGAACCCTCGATAATAACCCTAATTTGAACCTTGAAGAAACTATTGTAAGAAAAATACATTTGTGGAAAAGTATCATAGATAAAAGAAATATTAACCGAAATTACATACAAGTGGAGCCAAGTTAGAACCCCCAAGAAAAGAGATTTGTACCTTGGCAACCACCTGAAAATTAAACCCTAAGCCATAAAAGCTATTTGAATAAGTAATTTATCACGACAATGGAGGCAACATGCAACCAACAACCATGAGTGATATGTTTGCTTAGAAAAACATTTAAGAGAGAAAATATAATCCATTGTAAGTTGTAAAAAATGAAAAATCGAGAACATCATACCCGAGTAAGGATAACAATATAGTGTTTTCTCAAATTATTACAAACCCCTTCAGGGGCCTGTGACCTTTATACAAATTTCGAGCGAAAGAATTTCATTTCACAAATAAAATTGGATATCATATAACTAGAAGGGATTTAACAATAATTACCTAATAACAACTAAAAGAGAAGAAAACATAATTAAGCTTTGGAAGGAAAAACACTTTATTGTGCAATTGAAAAGGAAAATTCTTGAAACCCTGAGTGTGTGGTTCTCACTGTAGTACCCTAGTAAACAAGCCAATGGCCAAATAAAACAATAATGGAGTACTTGCAAAACATGGATAAGATTTTTAGTAGCCTTAGATGCTTGTGAAACATGAAATTCATAACCACTATAAAAAAACATCTACTTACCATGTGGCAAGAGGCAACAACATTAATGTGTAGCAAAAGTATTAGGAGCTGTGGATCACTTGTGATGGGAAAACCCAAGGGTTAATATAATACTTTAGTACATCTACTTACCATGTGGTAAGATTTCAAATGGTTATAAGGGGTAAGGGACCAATAGGTTTTATGTATTAAGGCTCAAGTCCCTTGCCTACCATAAAATGTATATCATGTTAATATAGACAAAGGAAGTAAGAAGATATGATAAATACATCACTATCAGTACAAGCAAAACTCTAATCTAGAAATACAAAAAAAGCAAAAAAAATAGTACGGAATTTGAGGTACATTATAGATCTACATTACTAATAATAACATACAACTAGCTAATTGTTTTGTAGTATACCAATAAAATGATTGAATTAACAAAATGGAAGAATCACACCAACTAAAATTGAAGTTTCAAATATATGTTCATATTTTCCAACCTAGTTCCCAGGTAACCATGTCCTCACATGTCAAATTTACTTTGATGGAATGATAAAAGAACCAAACTGATTGAGAATGATAGATGGGTACATGGTTACTAAAATCAAGACTAAAAATGAATAGATTATGTTTTAAGAAGCTAGTTTTAGAAATTAACTTTTAGCTTCATCCTCTCCACCACGCAAACAATTGATGTTTTTCATTATCATATAATAGATTTAGATTTGGATCTAGACAAGGAGTTTTTAGTGTGTATAGATGCTTGCAAGAGAGGACTTGGTGGATTTCTCATGCAAGAAGGATAGGTAGTGTGTTATGAGTCACGGAAACTGAATGAGCACAAGCAGAACTATCCAATGCATGATCTTGAGCTAGTAGCAATTATACATGCATTGAAGATGTGGAGGCGCTATCTTCTTGGCATGAGGTTTACATTGATGAGAGATCACAGTGGGTTGAGGTAATTTTTTGATCATCCAAATCTAAAGGCCATGAAAGCTAGATGGTTGGATACCCTTAGTGAGTTCGAATTTGAGATCAGATACATCAAAGGGAAGGAGAATCAGGTTGCAGATGCTCTTATCAGGAAGGTACAGGTAAAACATGTAGCAACTATGAGCTCTTCTGGGACAGAGTTATAGGATAGGGTTGTAACAGCCCTGGTGAAAATATCATGTAATAATGTAAATAAAGGCAAAATAAGACCACGGGTAAGGGACATGTATTCCAAGTTGAATGTTGGGCAAAGATATGCTAGTGGGCATCACTGGATGTGTGTTTTGGCAAAGGAAAATTGGTAAAGGCTAAGGCAAAGGCATTAAAAGGCAAAAAGGAAATTTTGGCATATTTATTTATGAAAATAAAGGAAATTAGGATAAAAGGAAGGTAAAAGGTCAAAGGTTGCATGTGAGGAGGAAAATGATGGAAAATAATGAAAAATGAAGAAATTAGAGGCCTCACTGATAAAAAGTCTTATGAGGATCAGTTGGCAGCTTTCTTAGTGTTAGTTCTTGACAGTGTAAGCTTGGTCAATGCAAGTTTGAAGCTTTCTCATTATTCTCTCTGTCTCTGTCTCACTCTTGGTCACTCAGAGTTTTCTTGGAGCACTCTCTCTCTCTCTC
>APFE031166646.1:47050-87875 GCA_000404065.3 Pinus taeda | reverse complement strand
GACTAACCTACGAAGTGAACCGGGGGGTTAGAGGGGGGGCGGAGCCCCCCCTTCGTTGCACCGATTGCGCAGCGGGGGCAGTAGCCCCCCCTATCCAGGGGGTTTGAGGGGGGCGGGTAGCCCCCCTCTACGGGGTTCAGGGCAATGCCCTGAGAAAAAATTTTTTGGACCCTATATTAGGTTGGGTGAACCTACCTATGGTTTTTGGTCCATGGTTTTGGACACGATGGTTTTTGGTCCATGGCATTGGATGCTTCGGCATGTATAAATATGTATTGTAACATTGAAAGGAATATAATGAAACATCAAGCTGGTAGTCTCAGTTTTGAGATCCAGTGGGAAATCTCTGTGTATATGTGTTTTATGTGTTATGCTCTCGCATTTTTATTTTTACTGTGATTTAGTATTCGTATGCAGGTAATTTATCTACAGGGTTAAAACCTATAGTCTATAACCTTTCATGGTCACATTTTATTACAACTCTACTCGTTGTCTACAATATAGACACTAAGGAGACCTAGTCGTAGTATCATCAAATATTATATTGTACATTTTATTAAGGAGATTTACACCTTGAAGGTGACTTAATTATTGGTTTTTTTTATCATTTTTAAGGTGGAAGGTTCATAAAAATCACTATGGTGTGCTGAAAAATATCTAAGTGTGTGACTAGAATTACCTTCTCTACTATTAAGAATTCCTACCCTAAAACCAAAACATAGTCATCAAATGTAATTATGGTGAGACTCGTCCTTCTGTGTCAATCTCCAAGGATGATCATAACATATTTGACCATACCAACCTTACTCTTTTTCCTGGCGCGAAAAACCTTGAAGGATGCATGTGGTGGCCTGAGTCTGAACCCAAGATATTATGCTACATCCTCCCTCACAAAGTTATGACTAGCTCCACTTTCAACCATCATCAAATATTCTCTCCTATTTATTTCTGTAGTCTCATAAGTGAGTTTTGTTAACTCTTGGTATTTTTATGGTGTGGACTCACGGGGGTTTCACTAGGGGAGAAATACCATAACACATGCATTCATATTGTGGGATATATATTGAGGAAGAAATGAACAAATATATTGGGCATATAATATGGGTAAAGATTTTCTATATTGGAAAGTATAAAAAAATATTCTTCTCAAAGTTAATGAAAAATTGAAAGGGGTATAAAAAATGTTAATGAGAAAATGAATACCTACAACATCTATTGAATGTAGGATTTTTAGGTTGGGAATATATATTGGGTTTGTATTGGTAGGAGGTTAAATAATGTTATTTTTGGAGGCATTTTCTAATATGTATTCAAATTAAGGGTATTGCTCAATATGTCATGAGTTCACGTGATATGTCAGAGGTTCATTAAGTGATGCCCCGTTGTGTGGGCTATGCCTCCATGATCACACCCAAAACCTAGAAAACACCAATTGTTGACTTCACTTTCTTCTCCAAAGCATCCAATTTATGCTTTAAAGGAAATTTCTTAAAATAATGTTCTCTTTCACATATCCAACATAACATTGATCTATTCTCTTTTGTAGTATCCACCTTCTTGATTCTCCATCCTTGGACATCTTTTCTATCCTTTTTCCTGATTCTTATTTACCTTTACACAATGATATTCCTCATTGTTCTTGGAAATAACCTTTCTCTCACCTCATTAGTCCAACAACTTATCTACTGCAAGGATAGTTGTTGCAAGATTCCATATATTCAAACATAACAACACATTTTGTTCCCAAGACTATAGTTCATTCATGAAGTGAAACAACCTATTCTCTTTTGGTATTTCCTTGATATCAAGCATGAGCCTTGAATAGTCCTTTATATATGTTTGAATCTTCTTTGTATTCTTCAAAGGAAACAACTAGTTTCTTCAAACCCATGCTTGATTACAAAGTGCAAATTTTGCATGTGAGGTAGCCTTAAGCTCTACCTATCTTCCATTATTGTCCATAATGCAACGAAATACCAAGTCCTCCACTTGGTTTTCCATCCACTAATTGGTCATCCCTATCAAAACCTTCAATATAATATTCACCTTGGCCTTGTTTTACCTCTTCTCATTTGATCTAAGTAATGCTCCATATCCAGAGAAAATATGCCAAGTACCTTAGTACTTTACGTCATTCTACCTCGTTTATATTTATCCTCGTGGGAGTGTTGATGATCACGTTCCCATCCATCCTCCTCAATATCATGATTGTATCTTCTTGATAATGCAATTGTTAGAGAATGTATGTTAACTTATATTTTGCAACCTTCAACCTAAATGCCAACTTATCCTCCTTGAATGTCATGATCACATCGAAAACACTTTGAACTTCCTTCAAAAGATGAGTGAACATTAATGTCATCCATTGCATTTCCATCTCTATGATCCTTATCTTATCACCATGATCAGTTAGTGATTTCACTATATTATCCACCAACTTCTCTAATTCAAAAACTTCATGCTTTATCTTGTGTTTCTTTTGGCCCCTCTCCTTATCACTGCCTTTGTGCTACAACACAACCATGGATGATGAGACAACTTTGAAACTTCCACATGAGCCAACCTTCCAAATAATTTGTGATAAAACCTAAAACATTATCACCATGGCTTACTCAACTATTACCACATCATTGTCCAAACCAAATGCTAATCTAGTGGTGAAGGGTCTACATTGATAGCACTTGTCATGACCTTAGAGGACCTTCATGAATATGGGTGATCCATCATCTTTTGGGGTGTGCGAGACCAAGTTTTTTCCCAATCGATGGCAACAGAAACCTAGACATTATGCATTAGGGGGATTTTAAGGTAAAAATGGGCCTTAAGACAAAAAATGTACTAAAAGGATGAACTTTAAAAGAAACCATAAGATTAAAAAATGATGGGCTCATCTCCACATGTAAATATTTTGGAGAGAAAAGAAGAAAAATATATTTTTAATTGCATTTTTCTCTTATCTCTTATAGGTTTACTCAAGTGTCAAGTGTATGCACCCATTGGCTCAATAACACAATTATGTATCCATGAGAACTCACTCTACAAAATGTTGAGTAGAACCACATAAAATAATTGAAAATACATTAAAAAATTATGTTTCTTTCAAGAAACATGTTTTTTTCATGTATTTGCCAAAAGAAATAATTTTTGTTTCATTTGTTTTCAATTAATAATAGACAAAATTTTCATGTATTCTCAATTATTTTCATGTAGATCTACTCAAAGTATATAGACCGGGTATTTATTGGATGCATAATTTAATTCTATATTCTACATCCAACAAGTTGATACACTTGAAATGTTAGTAAATGTATAATAATATAAGCTAAAAATGATTTTTTTTTTTTTTTTTCTTTTTCCTTTAAAACATCATAACACTTATGTTGTTATTTTTCTTAAGAGGCCCATTTTATACCTCAAAATTCCATGAATTCCTACACTTTCTCTTTTATTGATTTCTAGTGAAGTTGTGGCCCAAAATTACACTTAACTAATAATTCAAGCTAATACTATAGAAGTTCCCAACATAATACACAAGAAATATGTTTATTGGTGACACAATTCAACTTAACATTGAAAATAAATACAAGAGTTAAGAAGAAATAACTTGTATTTGTTACAACAAGAATCGACACATAAATGTTGAAAAGAATCACCCATTAGAATTGTGGACACAATCATTCCAATATTACACTGAGCCTTGGTTCGACACTTACCCTCTTTCCCCAAAATTATGTAGTGCACTCCATGCACTAGTGATTCAATGTCTCCCCATTTCACTAGCCATTCACTTTTCCCTTGTCACTCCACAAGCTAACCACATGATGCAGCTCATCTTCAATTTATAATATCTATGTGACTTGTGGTACCCCTTGTTTTCTCTCAAGTCTTACATGTTTCTTAGACTTGTGTTCTCCATAAACTTCTTCTTTTGCAATCGAATATTCTTTCCTCCACTCTCCTTGCAACACACACACACACACACACATTTAATGGCGTACTCCATTCCATCAAATCATCGCCTCCCTTTACTTTCCACTTTGGTGAACATGATTCCCCTCATGTGTTTGGGTAGTGTTGAGACCTGAACGGAAACCTTTTATTTATGGAAAAATAAAAGGGGCCTCCATATATATTTTTAAAATATTGCATTTGTTTGAATTTGTTTGCATTTGATTTTATTTGCATTATGAGTGAGTTCTCATGCATGGGTCTAGCCTAATTCCTATGATTTCAATAATGGAGTTATTTTGTCATTTCATCACATTTTCCACATATATTATTGAAATGCACCATTCAAATCTTTTCTCCATAGTTGTTCCTCATTTGTATGCACTATAATCTAAACTCATTCAAGTTGATTCAATCTCTCAATTTTCTTAAATTTGGATTATCATGATGTTTTGAGAGTCTCATTAAGGTTTGATCTTTACTGCATGAATAAATAAGTTGAGGGTTTCAGAAAAATTGAAATCAATAAATTAAGGCTCATTCATATCCAAATGAACTACATTATGGTTGTATAGTTGAGTCCATTAGGTATTATTTGCATACTTTATCTCATTGGTATATATTTTATACACACATATAATAGGATCAAATCTTTGATTTCCATTTTGTTTGAGTTTGATAAGTAATAAATTGGTGTGTAATTTAATTTTAATACAGAAGTATCTTACAGAATTTTTATTCTTTTAATTTTATATCTTTTAATTTTGAAACCAACAACATCGTCTACTCATTGATAAATTTGCAGTGATATAAAAATTTTCTCATTCTGAGTCTAGCACAAAAGTTTATGGTCCTCAAGAGTTTTTTATAATCAACATGTTATTATGGCATGGAAAGTGATGTGTCTCCTAATCCATGTGGAAAATAATTATTCTAAATGTGTTGACATATCAACTGATGTAGATCCAATTGTTATATATATATTTACCTTATTTTATTTTATTTTTGCTAAATTACGCCACATGACAAATCCTGAGTCATGGCAATTATTTATGTTAAAAGATGAAATATGGTGATTGAGATCTCATGATCTTGAGATATCAACATGTTTTATTTCTCATCACATTCTCCCAAAATTTGAAGGTCGAGATCCATCCGTCGACAAAACATGAGAGGCAGAAGTATTTCCATTAAGAAACAATAGTATCGGGTGTCATTAAACCAAACAAAATTAGGTGGTCTATCGTTATAATGTGATTCTCGATGGTCATAATCTAATGGCAAGTACTATATATATATATATATATATATGATTAATATTTTTTTAAGAAATCAAGATATTAGGATGTTTTCATCTTCTCAGTTTCCTCTTAAATCAGAGGGCCGAAATCCAATTGATGGAAACTAGTGACTGGTAATAACTTTTTAATATTTCATTCATATTTATTTTTATTATTTTTCAAAATATTTGTATTTCTTATCAATTCTATCAGATGGATGAAATTATTTTTTTTATGGCCATATCAAATATCAGAGGGATGGAATCAAATGATCAGTAAGGGGATCATTTGTTTATTATTTAGTTTATTTATTTTATTTTATTGTGATTCATTCGTTTTACATATTTATTTTATTTTGATTTAATGATAAAAAATTTAGCATGGGATACACACTCCATATGTTCTATGATTTCATATACAAATAATGACAATGGCTAAATACATTATAAGGCCCCAAAAATTCTCTTCCATAGTGCTTTTCGGATATTGATTTTTTCATTTAAATTAATAGATGTGATTAACTGATGAGCTAGATCAGCAATGGCTTAGCATCAATTTTGGGAGGCCATATCTATAGTTCTAGAAGGCCAAATTATGCACAAAATAGCTTATTGGAAATATAAAACCATGGAGAACTATTTGAGAAGGGTATTATTACCAAAATAATGAGAAAATTTCTCAGAAATTTTGAAATAAAAAGGACATTAATTTAGCATAATATTTGTAATATAATTCCATCAAATTGGAGAAATATTGTGAACTAAATATCAGTAGGTCTTTGTAAAAGTGAATTTGGTTATCAAAGTAGTTTTAATAACTTTGATTCTGATTTTTTTTTTTATTTCTTGGTGTTAAGTGCAACACACCTGCAAGTAATTATGAGACCAAGGCCGAGTATTCGAAAGGGTATCTACAAATGAGGTTGTTTGTAGGTGTTAGCAATAATATTGTGGCATGGGTACCCACCATTGGGTCACTTCCTGCTATAAACCCACAGGCACTGAACATTAGCAGGCATGTCCAACATAAGCATCGAGTCGAGGAGAATGGATCATTGAGCAAGGGGCATCGATGAAGATCCACACCACTCATAGCCAATACTAGAGATGCCTACCCATCCAACGGCCTAGGGCATCCCGTTATGCCATGCTACATGGATGTTAATGTATAGAGGTGGTGGGAAGAAGCCATTTGTTAGCACCACGAGCCTCCCACATACCTTCGACATTTTTATAACCCAAGCCTCCAACCTTGAGAAAGTTGATACATGTCCCCTGCCATGTCGGCACTCAGTGAGCTTAAGTAGATTGTAGACTCCCCGAATGTTCAGGAATCTGACGGACATGGTCGCGGTCAAAAAATTGACCACGTCCATGTCTGTCAGATTCTCGAATATTCAGGGAATCTGCAATTGACTTAAGGATGGTTGTCGACACCCTACATGTCGTTACCATACCATGTCATTCCATCAACACCACTCTGTTTACACCTCATCGACCTCCACGTTGACCATTCGTACATGAAAATCCATGATTACACATTAGATGTCATGTTACCTTTGCATCATTTGCCACATCAGTGTACCCCTTCCTAGTCACATTCCACACAATTTTCAGCCGCACCACCAACTTGCATCCTCCCAGAAATCATGTGAACCTCAACCAACACGCACATTTTTAGATCCGATGACAATGAATTCCCTCCAATTAAAGACTGAGGAGATCTTTCTCCAAAATGTCGAGAGCATGCTAATGTCATGAAGGAATGTTATTGATGCCACACATCATTTTCTACACCATCTCACACACAATTTTGGCTTTCAAGGGTCGTTTTCCTAGCCATGTGAAAGCATGCCATGTGGGCCTCCATGCTGATAACTTACCCACATGTCTAACCCCACATCTTGTTGATGTAATCATGACACAAACATGTCTTTCCCACTAAAGGATCCCTACACATGTCACATGTCAAGTGGTATAAAAAATCTCTAAGAAACTATTTTTTTCATTTCCCCACAACGGTTGTTTATTATAGCTCCCACATATGAGTTAGTGTAATAATGTCATAGATGAGCTATTAGAATGTGCTAAATTTCTTATTTCATAAATTTTTTCCATTATGCTAAACAAACCTAAATTGTCGTAGCTTGTGAACACACCATCATTCCTAGGCTAAGAATATGAGGGGTCCTTGCCAACCTGTCATTTACATTGCATGAGATATGTCCCTTTTTGCTACACCACCTCTGTTGCACTTCCTTAACCTCTTTGTTCAGTAATATATTCATCTTCTTATCTTATCAAATGGCCTCTTCATTGAATAGAACTTATGGAGACATAAAGGGGAAAGGAAAAGAAGTGTACCAATGTGACAAGGACATCAACAATTAAGATTCACTTGTGACATCTTTTGAGCCAAGGAAATATATTCACCTCTTAGTCGAATAGATAGACATATTTATAGTGGATGAGATACAGTTACATCTCCCTAAGCAAAGGTGAGAGTTTCAATTGACTAAGATCAAACTCCTTTGAGCAAGGGAGCACATAACAAAATTTTAGATGGAGCTATAATTCTCAAGGAGAAATGATACTAATATGTCATTGTTCAATATGTTTAGGAAAATGGTATGGGGGCATGTAATGAGGGTAGTAGAAACATATTAGAAACAAAATTAGTTTATTAAGGAGATTATTGAGGACATAAAGAAGGCTCATAGGGAAATAATAATCTATTAAGGGGACCATTGTGAACTTATCTATCAAAGAGAAGGTAATTGTGGACTTCCTAAATCAAGTATCCGGAGAGGAGATGGTGAAAGTGGACCTTGACTGGTCCAAGTGGGTGATAAGAGCCAATAAAGTGATAAGGAAAAATGAACAGGTGATAGTGGCTAAAGAAGAAATAAGAGCTTTTCCTGATGAGCTAGAAGGTTTTAAAAAAAACTGTAAGATACTATATCGGAAAAAATTTCCAACTTTCTTTGATGAGCAGTGTAACCTCTTTCCCTTAGAACCTTTCATGGGACTCCTTTCTGCAATAAAATAAGGTCAAACAGACCTTTGATAGGAAGATGATGTTCTTGCTAGGAAGAAAGTCATGAACTTATACAATGATCATTATGTAATATCCCTACTGAAAATTTCATGTAATAAAAGTTAATAAAGGAAAATAATAACCATGGTTGAGGGGACACTTATTCCAAGCTCAATGTTAGGCAAGTCATCCTAGTGTAGGTTTTAATTGGTTTATTGTAACTAAGGAAACTTTAAAAGGCAATGGAAAATGCTTTGGAAACAAAAAATGGCATCTTGGCACATTGACTTATGAAGATAATGGAAATTAGGAGAAAAAGAAGGCGAAAGGTCATAGGTTGCATGGGAGGAGAAAAATGAAGGAAAAAAATTGAAAATGAAGAAAATAGAGGCATCATTAATAAAAAGGCTTCTGAGGATCAGTTTGTAACCTTTTGTCGGTTCAGTTTTGGAGCTCTCTCATTATTATCTCTCTCTCTCACTCTTGGGAACAAAGAGTTTTCTTGGAGCACTCTAGCACTGGATCAAAGAAAGCAAAGGAAGGACCAAGAAGGAAAACATCAAGCAAGGAAGAGTAGTATCTAGCATGTACAATGAGATTATTTGCAGGTCTAGATTTGCATGTATGATTTCCTTACTACATTTGGCATGAATGGTATTGCATGTGGTTCCTTGATGTCATGCAATGGATTTTTCTAGGTGTGAAAGTGCTTTTTGCCTAGCCTTTTCATTTCAGGATAGCCATGGTGTGATGGGGTTCTCATGTTTTGGTTTAGTTGGACTGTTGGATGGATTTGAAGTTGAGTGAGGTGGATATACGAAATAAATAACGCATGGCCTAGTGATCCCTGAATTGAACTATGGATTACAGTAAATCCACTAGCCTAGTGACCGCTAAAGTGGACTGTGAGTTCAGGTAAAGATAGATATTATGTTCCTTAGTAGGCCTAAGAATCCTCGACTGGTTAATGGTGAGATATACCATAAATCATAGAGGTGGTTTCCATTTATTAGGCCTTGGAATCCTTAATGGTGAATGGTGGGATATATGGTAAAGCCTAGAGGGTGAAGTCTCAATTAGTGCCTAGTGATCTGGTGTGGATCGCAGTAAAGCCTAGAGACTAGGAAATAAGGAAATTCCTCAAAGTGTAGGTGGATAAATCCAAATCCATTGGCATCCATGCTTATTTTATGGTCTAGTGATCCAGGATTGATTGTGGTAAAGACTGGTTCTATTGATGAGGGTGAGGTGGTGTAGCCTCGGGAAGCTCTAGTTGAGTTTGGTTTTAAGTCCCACATTCATGCTTGTAATATGGAATGGGGATGATTGGCTGAAAGAAATATTTAGTTCATCCAATATATGGTCAGGTGGTTCATGGAAGTTCCAAACCTGGTTGGCCTTTGCATCATTAATATGAGGTTATTTCCCCTTGTTATTTAATCAATATTACACTAATTTATATGCAGATTGTATGGTTGTTGTTTCCTTGGTATTTTTGTTATTATTATGTTATTTATGAACATATATATTATAACAGTTACTATGTATGGCTCTCATCATGTTTTTACTTGTAAATGAATAAAATACGTATATATAGCCTAATAGATGAAATTGCAGCTAATGTGTTGAGGAATCAATGCTTCTTAGCAATTCTCAGATATGTATGAGACCCCTATGCTTAGTTCTGATGTCAAGACCTGTAGCTTTTATGTATGTGACATGTTTGATGAAATTCCTGTCATGTTTAGTAGGGGTCCATTCTAGACACTTTTGATGTTTTTGCAAAAGTATATTTATTCCATTGTGAAATTTGATTTATGAACTTGTCATTGTCTTATGGGCAGTAACTTGGGCTTCGGTCCTAAAACGATGGCACAATCCTAGAGTTGCAGGCATAACACTGGGGAAAAACATCCCTATAAGCTCCCTTTCCCTTGTTGTGGGAGATTTTGGAGCCTCCAAGAAGCACCCTTGGCCATATCAAGGGAGAATCTAGGGGTTTGATGCTCTAAAACTTCAATTGGTCTGAGGGGCTAGTTACCTAAGTTGTTGGGATGGCTGCTAGGAATTTTTTTATTGATGTGTAAGGTCTCTGTGGTATGTTTGTATTGATTCCACTTCCTTAAGTTGACTTAGGAGGTTGAATCCCAATATAGTGGCCTGTCATTGCATATTTACCCTAGTTGGCTGGTTACTTGGATAGATGTGGGTTGAGGGTGTCATAAAGTGGTATCAAAGCATGATTCACCCTTGGACAAGATGGGAATTGTGTGCTGGTCATGCATTCATGTCAGCTGCACATGTGTTAATCATCCTTCTGGTCTATATGCATGGTGTCAATCATGGTTATAGTGATGTCTCCATGTGAAAGAGGATGTTAGTTTTGTGAAGTGTGTTGTCATGAGTGTATGATTGGTTATGCATTGATATGTGTGTCAGTGCTTACATGTTGTCAAATTTTCATTGATATGGTTTTTGTTGTCATGTTATGTGTAGTTGATATGGTCATGCATTGATGAATGGACTCTAGCTAGAATGATGGTTATATGATTATATACTTATGTGTTATATTTCTATATGTTATCATGATTATTTTATACATATATTAAGTTGATTGGTTGATATTGCAGACGAGCTATACTCCCTGAATTATGCTAAGGTATGTTGGTTTATTGTGATTTGGTTTATCTTACATGATATACCTTGCAAGAAGAATATCAAAGATGAATAGCATAACAATAGACTACAGTTCACGAGATTCTCCTTATGGATTAAATGAGTAGTGTGGTGTTGGGAATACTTCTAGCTTAACAGATACACTAAGGAGCTTCAAGGTGTAAATAATGAGATGCAAAGTGGAGAATGATAAAATCATACATGCACAGGATAAACAAGGACAGGTGAATGCAGTGATACTTTAGAGTTTGTACGAATTACAATGACAGGGGCCACTTCAAAACATCCATGGGAAGGAGGACATAACTAATTGGGAATATCGTATTAAATCTCATGGTGGGCATAGATAAGATAAATATCACACACTTAGAGATGGTAGATTGTGGGATACTTCGGATAGGAGAGGTCGTGGATACAAGTATTATTCTTGTTCTAGTTCTGACAAGCATCATGATCGCCATCATTATCACCCTTACATGAGGAGCAATAGGGGATACTTGCAAGATGAGTTTAATAAATAAAAGAACCTACTTTTGATGGAGACTTGAAAAAACCAGAAGATGTAGAGGCTTGGATAATTGCGATGAACAATTTCTTTGAGTTGCATGAGTACACAGAAAACATGAGAGCCAAAATTCCTATCTTCAGCTTGGAAGATAAAGAAAATATTTGGTCAGAAGATGTGAAGCAGGTGAGAGACATCAGGACAAAGGACTTGAGCTGACATGAGTTCAAGAGGATTTTTAGGAAGAAGTACTTTTCAGAAAGGTACTGTGACAGTAAGGCCAAATAATTCTCTAAGCTAAATATGGGATCAATCATAGATGAGGATTATAATACAAAGTTCCTAGAGATATTGAGGTATGTACCATATCTTCAATATGAGAAGGATAAATTTTAGTGATTTGTCAATGGATTGCCATTAGCATTTAAATATCAGATTGTGTAGGATGAGCCTCGGTCACTTGAGGAGGTTATTGGGAAATTGCAACCTTGCTATGAAGAGTTAAAGTGTAAGAAAGAATCTCAGAAAGCATGGAAAGGGAAGGATAAGGATAAAGGTAAGGGTAAATGGAAATCCAAAAGAAAAAGGCCTTAGAATGTAGAAGAGAAAGAGAATGTGACACCTTACAAGAAGTTCAATATAGCTAGACAGGGCATGGATCATAGCAGCAACATAGAGTTGATGGTACTGGATGGTTGGAGTGTTGGACATGTGGTAAGGATTAGCTTAAGAGATAATGTCCATAGAATCATAGTGGAAGGCCTCAAATATATAGTGAAGAGGAGGCACAGATTGTTGTCGACGTTGGAAAGAGAATTCATCATATTTATGCAGTTCTAGACAATAGATAGGCATACCATCAAGCATCTATCATTGAGACGGATGGTAAGATTTTTACTCAAGTTATTTCTATTTTGATTGGCTGTAGATCTAATTATAGGTATGTTAGTATTTACTTGGTGGATAAGTGTGGTTTGAATAAAGAAGTGCATGCAAAATATTAGTTAGTGTAATTGGCTACTAGTAGAAATAAAGAATTTCATCATTAGTTAAAAGCTTGTGCATTTGAGTTGAATGGAATATCTACATAAACACACTTGAATGTATTTACGTTGGTATCATATAGTATGTTATTGGGTATGGATTGGCTATACTTTCACAGGACCAAGGTGGTTTGGTACACAAAGCCATTGAGTGCTTGGATGACAATATGCAACCATGAGTTTTATAGGGAAAGAAGAAAGCCATATTAATTAGGATGGCGACGACTATGCAGGCCAAGCGTAGTCACTAGAAAGGGTGTGCATTATTTGCAGTACATATCTATAATGACAGAGGTAAGGAAGTTGAGGATGCAGATGTTGTGAGCAGGTATCCAGTTCTACAATAGTTCCATGATGTATTTCCTACAAATATTTAAGTGTTTCCACCTCATAGGGAAGTAGACCTTTCTACTGAGTTGATTCGAGGGGCAGCACCAACATCAAAAGCACCTTACAGGATAAACACACTTGAGTTGGTAGAGTAAAAGTTGCAGTTGACAGAGATTCTTGACAAAGGTTACACTAAGGCAAGTGTATCGCCTTAGGGTACACTAACATTGTTTGAGAAGAAGAAGGATGGTACTCTTAGGCTATTCATTGACTACATTTAGTTGAAAAAAGTGAACATCAAGAACAACTATCTATTACCAAGGATTGATGACTTGTTTAATCAACGGAAGGGATCAATAGTGTTCTCGAAGATTGATATGAGATTTGGATATCATCAGGTACTCATTAAAGTGGACAACATTTACAAGACAAATTTCTAGACCAGGTATAGACATTATGAGTTTGTTGTAGTTCCATTTGGTTTGACTAATTCTCTAGCTACCTTTATGTGTTTAATGAATAGTGTGTTTCATCCCTATTTGAATAAGTTTGTTATTATGCTTAGTGATGACATATTGGTATATTCTAAAAACGTGGAAGAGCATGTCGAGCATTTGGCAGTACTGTTGAGTTTGTTGAGAGAGCATTAGTTGTATGCTAAGCTCAACAAGTGCAATTTATTTCATACTGAAGTACATTACTGTGTCCAAGGAGGGAATAGTAGTGGATCTAGAAAAGGTAAGATTAATGATGGAGTGGGAAACTCCTAGAAATGTAGATGAGGTGAGATCCTTTTTGGGATTGGCAAGTTAGTACAAGAGGTTCATCAGGAGCTTCTCATAGATTTCCTATCCTATTACATAATGGAAAAGGAGAGGTAAGAAGTTTCAATGGACAAAGGAGTGTGAGGCCAGTTTTGAGAAGCTTAAGTAGTTATTGACATATGCTCCAGTGTTAAATATTACAGATCTAGACAAATAATTTTTAGTATGTACAAATGCTTGCAAGAGGGGACTTGGTGGAGTCCTTATATAGGAAGAATAGGGATTGCACTATGAGTCATGAAAACTAAATGAGCACAAGCATAACTATCAAGCACATGATCTTGATCTATCAGCGACCATACATGCATTGAAAATGTGGAGGCACTATCTTCTTGGAAGGAGGTTTGTATTAACGAGTGATCAGAGCGGATTGAGGTATCTATTTCACCATCAAAATATGAATGCCAAGTAAGCTAGATGGTTGGCCATGATAAATGAGTTTGATTTTGAGATCATATACATCAAAGGAAAGCACAACACAGTCATAGATTCTCTTAGAAAGTGATACAGGTAAATCATATAGAAGTATGAGTTCCTATGGGACAAATCTACAGGATAGGCTCTTGCAAGTAGGTCAGCAGGATGTCAGGCGCATGGAGGTTACGCACGGGTTACAACAAAGTACAATTATAGGTGTAGGTATTGGTACAGGTGCAAGTATACATGATGTGGAATATTATCTCATGGTGGATGGATTGATCAGATTTAGAGACAAAATATATGTGCCAGAACAAAGTGAACTCAAGAAGGCGATATTGAGCTAGTTTCATGTGAAACCATATCTTGGTCACCCAGGCTATCAAAAAGTATTGACTAAACTGAAGAAGTTTTATTATTGGTTGAATTTCAAGAAGGATGTAGTAGAGTTTGTAGCTAGGTGCTTGGACTGTTAGTAAGTGACGGGAGAATGTAAGCATCTAGGTGGACACATACTACCGATTTTGATTCCATAATGGAAATAGGAGGTCATTTCCATGGAATTTATGATAGGTTTTCTGAGGACAGTGAAACAAAATGATTCCATCATGGTTGTGGTGTATAGGTTGACGAAAACTACACACTTCGTTCTAGTGAAGTCTACATTCTACGGTAGCTATGTAGCACAAGAATTCATTAGAGATTTGGTTACGTTGTACAATGTTCCAAACAATATTATATCATATAGGGATGCTAAGTTCACTTACAAGTTTTGGAAGGAGTTGTTTTCATGATTAGGAAGAAAGTTTGCCTTTAGTATAACTTACCATTCGCAGACTGACAAATAGATAGAAAGGGTCAACAAAATATTGGAGGACACGTTGAGAATATATGTGATGCATCTGAAGAGGAATTGGGAAGAGTATCTTCCACTGGTAGAGTTTGCTTACAACAATGGGTATCAGGAATCCTTGAGGATGAGTCCATTTGAGGTATTGGATGGGTAGATTTGCAGTACTCCCATCAGTTGGAGCAATCCAGTGAATAGGGTGTTGATTAGAGCATACATGTTTGCAGACATGGAGCACAAAATGTAGGTAATCAAGAAGAATCTAAAGGAAACACAAGATAGGCAGAAGAGTTGTGGAAATCGAAACAAGGTTCTTAAGGTGTTTCAGGTTCGGGGACAAGTGTACTTACACATCAAACCAAAGAAGAGTTCCTTGCATATTTGATCATGTGCCAAGATGGCTCCATAGTTTTGTGGACCTTTCAAGATTCTTGAGAGGATTGGACCAGTAGCCTATCGAATTGCACTGCCTTCGATAGGGAAATTACATAATCTTTTCCATGTGTTATTTATTAACATGTATGTTAAATATGTTGATCATGTCATTGACTGGTCTGTATTGCAGGTGGTTCTCGAAGGAGAATTCTAGTTGGAATTGTAGTGTATATTACAGTGAAAGATGCTTATGCTTTGGAACTGAGCAATCGAGCAGGTTAAAGTGTAATAGAAGCACTTTGGGCCCGATGAAGCTAGATGGGAGATGGAGGATTATATGTGGGCTATGTATCCTTCATTCTCTATTTTTTGAGACAAAGAAGTTTTGGTATAATATTTGGTATATGTTTTGGAATATGTTGGGGTGATGTTTTGATATATTTACATATGCATGTGGATGAAAATTCCAGCATGAGTTAAGTTATAAATCTCCAATCAGCGATATGGGTGTCATGTTATTATGTTGTTATGTTTTCATGTTGGTTTTCTTTTCAACGGGGTGATCATTGTAAACACTACAATGCGATAAGTTATAAAGCTCCATGGGTAGTATGTTTTCTTTTCAGTGGTTTTATTGAGATATAGTTGTGGTTGAACACTGAGGACGGTCTCCCCTAAGGGGGAGGGTTCTATAATAGCCCTAGTGAAAATTCCATGTAATAAAAGTTAATACTAGAAAAATAATAACCATGGTTGATGGGACAATTATTCCAAGATGAGTGTTGGGCAAGACATCCTAGTGTGGGTGTTCATTGATTTATTATGGCTAAGGAAATTGACAAAGTTAATGCAAAAGGCTTTGGAAAGAAAAAATGGAATATTTGGCACATTTATTTAAGAAACAATGGAAATTAGGAGACAATGAAGGTGAAAGGTCAAAGGTTTCATGTGAGGAGGAAAATGATGGAAAATGAAGAAAATAGAGACCCCATTAAGAAAAAGGCTTTTGAGGATCAGTTTGTAACCTTTTGTCAGTTCAGTTTTGGAGCTCTCTCAATACTCTCTCTCTCTCTCTCTCTCTCTCTCTCATTCTTGGACACTTGGAGTTTTCTTGGAGCACTCTAGCATTGGAGCAAGGAAAGCAAAGGAAGGACCAACAAGGAAAATATCAAGAAAGAAAGAGAAGCATCTAGCAGCTAAAGTAGGATTTTGTAGGTATCGATTTGCATGTGTGATTTCGTTGCTAGATTTGGCATGCCTGGTATTGCATGTGGTTCTTTGCTTTCACAAAATGGATTTTTTTTGGTGTGACAATGTTTTCAACCTAGCCTTGCCATTTCTAGATAGTCATGGTGTGATGGGGTTCTATTGTAGGGAAAATGCAACACCCTCCATTACTTGAAGTAATGGGGACCATTTCCATTAATTTTTGGCTAAGCATCTTTTAATATTTTCATTTTTATTAATTGCCTTAAAAATTTGTCATTTTTTGTATTTTAATTGGATTTATATTTTGATTGTTTCATTAAATCCAACTTTTCAAAAGATTTCTTTCAATACTTCTTCGGACTCATTTTGTCAACTGGTTTGTGAATGGCACTGCTTTGAAGTTTGATCGTTTTCTCGACCGGACTGAAAATGTAAATAAATGTATAACATTTCAATTTTTGTAACTAATAAAGTTCAATAGTCATTCATTGTAAATATTGACTTCTAGTTAACTTTCATTAATTTTATATTTTATCACTAATGGTTGTAGAAAATGACCTAGCTAAATCATACAATGGATGAAAACATATTTCGAAATTTTGGTAATTTATTTCAATTTATTATTTTAAACAAATTACCAAACTCGGAATCTCAAAATTACAACGTGGCTATAATTCATTTTGTAGGATTAATATTTCCCACGGGCTGCACTCTTATTCATTAATTAAATAACCACCGAAACCAAGATCATAGAAAACTTATAAAAAAAAATCATGTTGCGATTTTTTTGGCAAAAAACGTCTCACAAAGGATTATCGCATTAATTTTAAAAGCCTTCACATTTCAAAACAAAAAAGTGTGATAAGATGATGTGAGAAATACTAAGACCTTCATTTTGTTTGAAATTCATTTGGAATAATATGGATAAGTTAACATGCATGTTGATATATTAAGCTAACCCATATATATTAAATATTAATAATTTAATATTATTAAATTAATTTAATATAATTAATTAATATGTAATTTATAATTAGATTAATATTAATTAATAATTCATTAAATTAAATTTAATTTATTATTAGAATTTAATTAATAAATTCTGATTTTTGGGCCTAGGCAACAAAATTTCCAAAATTCTATCAGATTTGACTCATCAACTTTGGAGACTCATAGATTGAGTTTTACTTCGCCAAAGGAGGCCCAAGATGGCTCATTGGAAAGCTAAAATCATGCAAAACATTTATGAGGAGGTTTCAATAAGAAATTTGATAATTTCTTCTGTTGAAACTGTAGTAGAATATCAAGCTCTGAATTTTTAATAAAACTAATTTTCCTAAGTTTTATTTTCTCCATGTTCATTTGCCCAAGCCTCTTCTAAATACAAATCCATTCATCAATGATATCCTTGGCCAATTAATTCATTATAGGCCTCAATAGAAAGCTTATATTTCCTTTTCAATTATTTACTTAATGGAATTTGATTATATTTGTTTTAATTCCATATTTGGCATTTTGATTTTATTTTTACATTTTAATTTTGTTTTGATTTTATTTTGTAGGAAAACAGTTGAAAAGATGAAGATAGATGAACCTCAATCAGTGAGAAGGCTCCCACAACAGAAGAATAGAATTTTGAGCCAATGAAAATTGATTAAACAGATTTATTCTTCAACATACTTTGCTATTCTAAATTCTTTTGTAAATATTATAAATACCAGATTGTAGAATGCAAAAGGGCTCTTCTCCTATGCAAATTTGGAATTCTAAAAGCACTTTTGTAATAAGGATTTAGATTTGTAGGTGGGAGGAGTGAAAATATTAGGTCTGGGGAATATTGAGGATTTTTCTTTTGTATTTTGAATTATGTGTGATGGGCAGAGTTTGCACATCTGTAGCTCTTGTTGTAACAACATAAATTCAAGCAATGTAAAGGAATGTTGGAGATGAGAGCCAGAGAAATGGATTCAACAACCTGGTATTTCTAATACTACTATTTTAAATACTATTTTCATGTTACGATGACATAAATGTGTCATTTTATTCTTATTTGTACACTTTTGTCTGTATGCCTAATCTGTCTCAATCATACGTGATTACGTATCTCTGCTCTTATGGGTTGAATTCCGGTTTTGATTAACTATTTACTCAAAAATATGTCTCTTAATGCTAGCTTAACAAATAGTAATATGTTGTGAACTGCTTCCTCATATTATTGTTTAATTATTTGAATTATCGTTTAAACAATCAATATAATTTTTGTGAACTTCGTAAACTTTGTTGGTTGATTATTTCAATCAACAGGTCTCTTAATAGAATGTGACTCAGTATTCATAATGTTAGTTAATTGAACTACTTTGTTAGCTTGATATTCATTATAAACTACACATTTAAATCTCAATCATTTAAATATCTTTCTCTCGACTGGCTTATATCTATATCTGTCTAATTGAGATAGGATCAGGATTTAGTTCCTTTTGCTTGCATTTTAGAACAATTTTGCATTTAGGTTAATTATACATTTCTATAAGTCCTCTTCATAAAGAGACAAACATTAGTTCTGGCTTGGCTGAGCCCCAGATTAGCTTAAGGATCATTTTCTTGCCTGATCAGCAAGCGGGTTGATCTGATGTCTCTTCTCCATTTGTGGATGAAAGTCTTATTTTGAGTCATTTGTATATTGAGAGAAGGTAACTGGACCTAGTTGAACTAGTTAGAACCACTATTCCAAATAGAAAAGGAGCCACTTTAACATTTGAACCAGGCGGTCATCCCCCATGTTCTTGAATTGAATTTTGAGTCTTCAACATTTTTGCACTAGAAGGAGCACCTGAAACTTGTTTTTTATTGGAATCTTCATATTCTAACATCGTATTTTTATTACAATGGCTCCTCTTAAACTTCAAATTTGGAGTTGTATCCATGGATGTGCATCTTCCAATACTCCACCTGAAGTGGTAAGACTCTTGTCTCAAGTAAAGTTTAATGGTAAGATAAATTCTTCTAATTTTAATCATGCCTCTCAATTTATTCAAAAATTTTCAAATTATGATTTTCAAGGAATTGGTGAAGGCATTTTATGCAGAATCTTTACTGTCAGATTCAAGGTAAAAGCCAAAAAATGGTGTCGAACTCTTCCAGTTGCTTCAATTCATAGATGGGATCAATTTGTTACAATATTCCCTTGTAAATTTGATAGCTATAACTATGAATAGATATGTGAGGATTTTGAAGATTTATAAAGATTCAAAAATTAATCTTTGATTGATTTTACCATCAGGTTTCGTTTAAATTGTTTGAAATTTAAAATTGATAAAAAACCTATGGATGAAGAATTATTAGATTGCTATGAACATATTTTCTCTCTTCCTCCCACTCATAATCCATGTGAAAGTATTTCAAGCTTTGCTCAATTCCAATATGAAAATGGAAACAAATGATGGTGAAGGGACCTCTATTATGTACAATCAATTCCTTCATTTAGGGCACACTTCCTACAATATTGATAATGATTAGGATGCACCTTCACATGTCAGAGAATCTCAATCACAAAGCTTGGATAATTTTTCTATTCAAGTGCAAGAAGATACAAGCAATAATCTTGAAGAAGATACCGCTTTGAAGCCTGAAAATCAGTATGCGTTAAATTCAGAAAATGAGAACATAAATTAGCCAGTATAAGAAACAACCAAAGTTTCCAATTGTTAGTGCCTAAATCTACCTTAGGCTCAGAAAGGTAGGATCTAGGATAACATCAAACCATGCTTAACCTCGTAGCTCGCCCTACTAGGTCGAGAGAGGGCTCTCTCCTTGTCAATCACAACAAAATATGATCAGTGAGGCTTCAAATGACTGATGTGAAGATTCATTTTAGGCTAGGTAGGTGTGCAAAAGAGTTTGATTAAATTTAATGATGTTTTCTTCTCTCAAATGGAAAGGAAGATTTTGGGTCTTGGGAATGAGGCTAAGTTTTGCAGAGATCTCTATGGGGCAAGGTAGGCAAATCATTTGATACTTCAAATTGAATGAAATGGAGAGCTTTTAGACAGGTGAGGAGTTGAAGAGGGCAAGAAAACCTTAGGGATCCTCTTCAAACAGCTGAAAACATAAATAACTAAGCAAACCCTAGGTAAAGCACTGCAATTTCAATGGATTCTACCTTTATCCTTGTTTGTTTTAGTTAATATGAAGCAAAAGAGATGATGGCATACATAAAACACATGTGAACTTACAATTTACAGAAGGAAACACAATACCAAAGCAAGATGCCACATGAATCCCATAAAGTGTTGCAAGCCTTGGTCTATTCCTTAGCCAAAACTGCTAACAAATGTATACAATGAAGCTCCAAGCTTTCTCAAAAGTCCAACCTTTGCTAATGACTGAAAAATCACAAGATATAGGCAAACAACAACTCATACTAGCCTCTAGGGGTCGATTTCATAAGTTTAGGAGTTGTTCCAATGAATTCTAAACTGAGAACTAAAAATTAGGCAGTGGAACAACTTGCCTCTAAAAACTAGGGAACTGATTCATTCAGTTGCAAACTACTTTTTCATGGATGAATCTACATCTATGAGTGGAAATTTAGCATAATTACATCAAGATCCATAAAATTACATTAAATCACATCATGATTTTGACATTTATAAGGAGAAAAGTCAAACTGTCAAGAAACTAGGCAAAAAATAGAGTATTTTTGGTCAAACTGAGCAAAATTTCCCGATTGCACCGTGCTGATTTCCCTATGCATAGTGCCTTTTTGTAACTACTTTCGGAGGCCTTCTTGGTGTCCAAATTTTCTCCAAGTGTGCTTGTTGGAAAGGACGTCCTATCAACTTTCTAGAACAAGTAGGATTTTTAAATTTGGCCTCCATTTGCGCCTCCAGAATTGAGTTCTCCCAACGCTACTTCCTGTATGTCCAAAAAGGGGCAGAAAGGTCATTTTTGGGGTGTTTTTGACCTTTTCGGGGGCTCAAAACCTGTCAAAATTTCTTGGCCATTTGTGAGCATGCATATTTTTTCATGAAAAATCCAAAAATACTGAGTTTTCATCAAAAGGAGACTCCCATCAAAAGCAAGCGCTAGGTAGCGCAGTGCATTGGGTAGAAAAACCTGTGTTTTGGCCCAAAAATTAAAAAATTGCAAAAGGTGTCCCAAATTTTTTGAAATTTGGGCTGAGTATTCTCCATTAAGTGCTATTTTGGACCAAGGAAGCCTCATCCAATATCTAAAGTCTATCTTGTTCTTTTCGCTTCCTTGATGTCTTCTTCAACTTGGCCTTTAAGTTCCTAATTCTTGCCTTGTAACTTTTGTTTCTTGCCATGTAATGGTAGGCCATATGCCTCAACATTGTTTTCTCCCTGTTGTCCTTAACTAGCAAATTTTCTAAGTGGATATTCACTCTCTCAAGCCAAGATTCTTGATCAGCATTGATTTCTTGTTCAAGTAGTGTGATCTTCACTTTCCTCCTCTTGGCAGCTTGGCGGTTTTCTCGTATGTTTTGCAGCTCCATAATGGTTTGCTAATCCTCTAGCTACTTGTTTCTTTGCTCCAGGTATTTGATTATACACTTAGCTCTTTCTTGGTTGAGGGACAAATCATTTATGTCCGCCTATTGCTCCTGGATGTTCTCCTTGAACTTTGAGCTTTGTGGGCCCAAATCAGTGTTATCATCCTGAATGAGAATGAAATCTGTCTCCTACTCTCTTGAAGGCCCCTCATCATGTAATGGTTGTTTTCCCTTGTCCTAAACCTGCTCTGTTGATGGAGGAAGTCAGACCCCTTCCACCCTGAGTGGAGATAATACTCGCTTTGCTGTTGCAAACAACCTTCTAGTGCCCTTCTGATAGGTGACAAACACCGACACACTAGCGGTTTGTGTCTCATGACTCTCCTGCTGATGTGAAGGTCCACCTGTCTCATGAAAAGCTGCTGGAGGTACTTGAGGACCCATGGAGATCTCATGAGAAATGAAATGCTCCCATGAGATGTTCTGCAAACCAATCTGATGCATGACCATAATCTTGATTAGTGCAAAATGGTATATGTTGTTATACTACTACTGATGAGTTATCCTTTGCGCTAGAGTGCTCATCTTCTCAATATTTTGGCACATGAAGTAGGGGAGATTTATCATTTTCATCCCAGTAAAGTGCATCAAGAATTTGATATGATAGGCATATAGGCGAGAAAACTGGCCCTCACAGCTGAAAAACTTAATTATGAGTTTCATCAAGGGAGCATATGAGTCTTTCAGGTACCAGAAGGGAAAAAATATGCTGAGATGTATTTGATAACCAACCTTGATGTATGGCTCATAATGTTCCCTATCAATTTGCTACATTTTATTCCACTACTCTCCGACATTTGGAATGCCAGTTGCTAGAGAAATAGACTTCGGTGTCAAGGTGAATGTCACACTAGCTAGAGTGACTTGGCCATTATGTAGATGGAGCACAAACAATACGACAAACTCATGATGGTACTAGACTCTCTCAACCATCGCATAGAACTAATAATAGGATTGGTGTTGAAAGCACATGATAGCAAGAGGGCAGGCCTGCAACTTGGCAAGTGAAGAAGGTTCCTCTCGTATATGCTTACCACCCTTATGAGGTTTCCTTGGTGCATGCATTTCTCTAGGAGAGTCACTCTGTGTCTCTTCATCTTGGTCATAAGAAGGATCTGATTCCATGTTTTCCAAATGTTTGAGTTTGTCTTAGATGAGTATGAAAAGATTTTAGGTGTCTTTAATTTTTTGCTGCCAAACGTATGAAAATGTATAAGGGAGTGTGAAGGGAGAGGGTAAGACGCGTTTTGGGAATGTTGCTGACTAGATTTTGGGGAATAGAAGGGTTTTAGGGATAATAGTTAGACTTTGGGATAGCAATTATGGTTTAGGAATTTGTAGCTAGGGTTTGGGATAGTGAGAATTGGGGATATGGGGTGAATGAATTTAGGGATATGGGGATAGTGGAATGAGTTAATGATACTAGAAAACAAATCAAGGAATCAAAGGGTCAGGGAGTGATGGAGTGGACTTGGCAGCAAAAACACAACTACAAACCCTAAGAAATTGTTTTTTAAGCAAAAATTGCAAGGAGGTAGGGTTTGAAAATTTTCTCACTTAATCATCATAAACATCTAGAGACATACATTCATTGGCATTGGAAGATTGTTTGACTTACTTTGGACAAGTGGCAACTGAGCAAATTTAGCGTTTGGATGAATTTCATGGGTGAAAACAGGCTTGCAGCGTTATGCACCACGCCACAAACCCAACATGTCGCGCCTACTCTATGCGTCGCGCCAGTGTATTTTCTGCACTGTGGAGGGCTTCCCAATGTGCCGTGCCAGCTCTATGCACCGTGCCTGCGACCCAATGCACTGTGGCCCTGAAACTTGAACTATTTGCTGCAATTTTCCTTCCATGACCGTGCTCTAAGTTCCTCTTTCTCTTTTGGATGCAAATGAGCTTTTAAACACTAGAAATGGCTTATATACAAAAGACTTTAATTTTTCACTCATAAAACCCACTTTTGTAATGTTTACATTTGACATTTGATTTTCAAACTCTGTTTTTAGGTAGTTTTGCTTTATTTTTCTTTTGATGAACTGAATGACTTGATTTTTCTTTGCCTTGTAGGCGATGGAGATGCTAAAGCTTGCCAAGATGACCAGGATTGCCACTAAAACTATTACATATGAAAAACTGAAATTACATCAAATTTTATACATGAAAACATAGAATACGCCGTTTTTCCTCAAAACAAGGTTTTGAGGAAAAATAAGTCTCTGAGCATGTGATTACGGAAGTTATTGTTACTAGAACTTTATTCGTCCTCCTCATGCACCTACTGACTGTTATTGAATGTAGATTTAAAGGCAAAAAATGACTGCAGATGATCTTGATGAATGGAAATTGGCCAGCAGGTAAAAGACATGAGGGAAAATGTACAACAAGCCACTACCATCAGATGATCCATGCTTCTAATGGAATGCAGCTGACTGAGTGAGACACCTAATATGCAATGCAACAAGAGAATTTGATCACTGACGGAGGGATGAAGATACTGACACTAACACCAATAATGCGCAATCTGCTGTAAAAATTTCTGAACTGTTTGATGATGAGAAAATACCAAATTTAGGATACAAATCAACATTCTTGAAGAAAGCACAAGTACACAAATGAATGATCTCAAATCTAAAATTTAGAATGAGCAGAAAGCACAAGAATTGTTAAATAGAGACACTTTTAAATCCATTGCTTTTGATTCTCTTTGTTTTTTCTAAGGCAAGAGACGTTCCTTCTATAACCACTAAATCAAAAATAATTTACATGATTTACAACTGTCCACCTGACTAAGTGAACCAAGAACAAGGTGGCTAACTGCTAGAGGCAAGTACCCCAACCGGAAACAAAGACCTGACAAAGCCTTTAGGAAATAAATCCACAAGGTGTCGAAAGGGAAGACAAGCTAAGGATGAACCAAACAAAGCCTCCCCCAAAACACACTAAAACTGCCGAATTGATCATGAACTTCAAAAATCCATCTAGATCCTGGAAGTCGTGCAATGGATAATGCTCTGCTCCAACCAAACAGCTCGCAAATTTCTCATCAGTGATTTACTCCGTGGCATTCAATGGACGAGATCCATATGACATTGCTTAATACGCCAGGACTTTATCGTGCGATGAATGCAGTTTACCGCACCAACCCATCTCCACATGTCGTCAGGCGTATGGAATCACCGCCAATTTACATAAACCACCTTTCGTCTGAGAGTGGTGCAATCACCTACAAACTACTCAAGAAGCGGTTTTTCCTTCCATGAGGTGAAACTGTGGGAAAAAAGGCTGCCAGGAAACTGTTGCTCCCTGTTCTTTCCCTTTGGAATACTGAACATGTAGGTCCACCCCTCCTTGTTGTGACTCTAGAGTCTACAACCAAAATTTGCGTAGATCTTTTCTGAACGAAGCTAGCTACCTGGCCTATGTCGTTGATTCTTGAAGTTGATATTGTGAGTGTAGCAAAAGCCTGCCCTGATTTGCCTTCCACCTTCATGTTTGATGAAAATGACAGAATCCAACCGAGAAATTGATCATTAAGACCTTTCCTTGTAAGATTTATCCCGAAACACTTCTTTGTCTTCTTTTGCTAGGTTGTGACTCAGAGTTTTCAAATTGCCTTGTGGCATTGCTTGCCTCCCTGTCCAAGCTTTGCTTTCCTTGCTACTAACTCCTTGGTTGGCTAAGAAATCGACTAGTTTGTTCGCCTTTCTGTGCACATGATTGAAGCTGACTGAGTAAAACCCCTGAAGGTGACCCTGAATTATCTGGAAAACCCAGATTAACTTCCAGTGCTGTGAGACTTTCTTCGGCTCTATTCCGCAATTGAATCTTTTTACTGAGTTAATGACTAACTCAGAGTCAGCTTCAATGATCACGTTATGACAGTTCTCCTTCTTCAAAAAATCAAAGCATTGCTCCCTCACCATTAATTCTGCCATGTTATTGGTGGCTCTTCGTAAATGACAATGGAAAAGGGAAAGGACGTTACCTGCTTCATCCCATAGAACACCCCCAAAGCTAGCTATTCCGGGGTTACCTTTTGAAGCTCCATCTATGTTGTATTTCAAAAATCCTCTTGGAGGACGTTGCCAGTACTCTTTTTCAGATTCCTTTTTGCTTTATGTTTTGATCTGGCTTAGGGGGATGACTCCCTGCATGCCTAACAGCCTGAGAATTCTTAAGTTTGCTCTTCAGGGAGGATTTTTGGGAATATTCTTGACTGTTGAGCTGACCATCTCCTTAATCTGTTTTAAGATCTGATCAAATAGGTGAAGAGTAGGATTCTTTTCATTTTCTAAAAATTCTCTTATTCATTTCTTTCCATATATTCAAAATAATAAAACATGGCATGAGAGCCCAAGAAAGGTTGATAACTTCATTATCTGAATAGTGTCTCCTTCATCTGTTTTGGGTGTTAGTAATACTCTCTTTGTCCCTGTTAAACTGTTGAAAAATGTTGGCAAAAGCATCCCATAGTCTGGAAGTGAAATTACAACTGTTGAGAAGATGTTCCATAGTTTCCTCTTGGGCTTCACAAAGCTGGCATATGGAAGGTCCTAGCATGCCCCTCTTTCTAATGTTGTCCCAAGTCAAGATTTTCTTGTGATGCACCAACGACATGAAGAGTTTGATCTTCATCCAACCTTGATGTCTCTAAAGGTTCTGCTAGGTTCTATTCAGAGCCTGGGAATCCAGCTCCTGGAGAATATTTTTTTCTTCCTTAATATTGAAGATGCCTTCATTGTTGTTTCCCCATGTGAGCTGGTCTTGCCGTTCAGAAACCAAGATCGTCCTTTTTTCCAACATTTTTCCAAGAGCCTCTACTTTTGTTTTCAGTATGCTATCATTCCTACAATCTATATTCTTCCATATTCTCCATTTTCCTATATTGTGGGTATGATCCCAAAAAATTTTCACTCTTGTCAAACCTTGGGTGTTAGTCTCATGCTTAAGGCTCAAAAAGTCCTCTTTTAATAGTGTTGGTTCTTGTTGCCATTTGTCCTCGCAGAAAAGAGCAAGGTCTCCTTCTCTGATTTCCCAAAAGCTATTTCTTTGTACTAAACCTCTATTCTCCTTGGCTTTATTCTAGATAGCAGAGCCCTTTATATTTCCAAACATCCTTATGAGATCAATGTGATGCTAAGAGATAGCATATTTTTCTTTCCATAAGCTTGCCCATTGCGCCTTGGGATTTTTAACCCAACTCCACCAGAGTTTGGCCCCTAGAACATTACTTAAGGTCTCCTCGACATCTAAACCTAGGCCCCCATGATTCTTGGGTTTACAGATCTTTTCCCAAGAGACCATGGCCCACTTCTTTCCAGCCTCCTCACTGCCCCAAAGAAAGTCTCTTTGGATGTTTCTGAATTGCTGCAAAACTCATTTAGGGGCTGGTAGTGCTGATAGCATGAAAATTGGAATTGATTGGAGCACCGCCTTTGCTAGCACAAGTCTACCTACCAGATTTAGATATCTACTCGTCCATTTTCAGACTTTATCCTATATTTTGTTGATCAATAGTTCCCAAATGCTCTTGTGAAAGGGTTTCATAGTTAGAGGAACTCCTAAATATTTTGAAGGGAGGGAATCCCTCTGAAAGCCTAGAAGTCTGAAGAATTTTCTCTGAATAGAAATATTAGTATTAAATAGAAATATTTAGGATTTGGAGAGGTTAACTTCCATACCTGAAGCCATGGAAAATTCATTTAATATTTGTTTGTATGCCTGAGCCTCTTGACTGTGGGGATTCCTTGTAACATGGTATCATCTACAAATCGTTGATGTGTCAAAGCCTGACCATTCTCCTTCAATGGAAGACCCTAAACTTTTCCCATTATATCTCTGGCATGTTTGATAGACCGGCCAAGACCTTCCATCATGAGTATGAAGAGAAAGGGAGAAAGCAAATCCCCCTACCTCAGTCGTCTTGAAGGAAGAAAAATCTCAGAAGGAGAGCCATTAACCAACATTGAAAAGCTAGAAGAGGTTACCAAGGCCATGACCCATCTTACCTAGTTGTGATAAAAACCAAACTCCTTTAGCACTTTCCTGGTATAGGTCCAGTTCACTTCTTCATAAGCTTTTGCTATGTCCAGTTGCAAGATCATACCAGCTCTCCTTGTGCTGGTTAAGGAGTGAACCACGTCATGATCTTGAATAATGTTATCCAGAATTTGTCTACCTTTGTTATAACCTGATTGTTCCCTCGAAATCAAAGAAAGAAGCAGAGGCTTGAGTCTATTGGCCACTACCTTGGATATTATCTTAAATACCAAATTGCATAGTGCTATGGGTCTATACCTATCTAGTTTTTGTGCATTTTCATGTTTAGGGATCAGGGAGATGAAGGAGGTGTTGAGCGCTCTCAAGATGGTTCTGTTCATGCTGGAGTCTTCCACAACATTCAAATTATCCTCTTTTACAATATTCCAACAAGCGTTAAAGAAATCTACATTAAATCCATCTGGGCTAGGATCTTTTCCATTCTTCATGTCATTGAGAACCTCACTGACCTCCTCTTCAGTCACTGGTCTGTTGAGATTGACATTGTCCTCTCTAGACACCAACTTAGGTATATACTTGGTTAAGTCCCTAATGTAATGTTCTCTTTCTGGATTATTTTCCTAGGCTATTTCTTGGAAATGATTAACTAACACCACCTCTATATCTTCATGGGATTGTAGAAGCTGCCCGTTCTCCTTTTTTATTGAAGAAATTTTGTTGTGTGCTCTGTTCGCCATGGTGGACTTGTGAAAAAATCTAGTATTATGCTCTCATTCTTTTAGCCATTTGACTCTGGATTTTTGTCTCCAAAATATTTCCTCCTGTTTACGCAAGTTCTCCCAATCTAGATGATGTTTCTCCACTAGATCATTTTTGTCTTTAGCAAAACCTTTCGTGATCATAGCTTGCTTGAGTTCCTTCATTTTATTTTCGACCAATTTCTTTTCTATGGAAATATTGAAAAAATTCTTCTTATTCCAATCGTTAAGCCTCATTTCTATGTGCTTTAATATTTTATGAAGCAAAAACATTCTAGTTCCCTCAATCTGAAGATCTTCTGCCCACCATTTTCCAATATTACTGATGAAATCTAGGTATTAAAGCCAAATGTTCTCAAATATGAAAGGTCTATTTTGGGGTGTACCTATCCTGTGGATCTCCATTTGTATTGGCTAATGATCTGAGCCTCCAATGGGAAGAAAACTTGATGTTATTTCCTTATCTAAAAGCATGATATCCTCAGAGATAATGTATCTATCCAACTTGGATGTTACCTGCGACTTCCCTCCTCCCTTGTTGTTCCAAGTGAAGAGGCCTTTTTTTGTTTCCATATCCATTAGTTATATGTTATCTGTAAATATTTAGAAATCAAAGGAGTCTTTACTTAAAGATCTGGTTCCACCTTTTTTTCAGAAAGTGATTTTATCATATTGAAATCCCCTCCCATGATCCAGGGTATTCCGACATGTCTCTCCCTGAGATTCACAAGGGAATCTATAAGCCTCAGTTTCTCCTCTATCCTTTGAGGGCCATACACATTCGTGACTAGATAGGTACTCCTATCCCCTACAAGCTGAATCACTACTGATAAATAATTCCTTGCAGCCTCGGCATTGATTATGTCAATTCTTTGAGGGTTCCAAAGAGTGAGAATACCACCTGCTATACTCTCTACTTTAACTTCTAGATATTCAAACCTATTGAGCCATTTACTAAGAATTTGCCTTAACTTTTGAACGGAACATTTCATTTCCTGGATACAAATTATATCCGGAGTAGCCTGTTTCATTCTATTACAAAGCAATCTATGTTTTCCTTTACTTCCTAGACCTCTAATATTCCAAGAAATCAATTTCAAGATTAAATATTTGTGAAGGAGTAGCTGGTAAGATCTTTCATCTTACCTGAACCTATCATGAGCTTTCCACACTCCATCAATAGTTCATTCTGATTTTTTCGGCCTCTCTTTTTTCTTGGGTTTCTAGGTGCTAATCCCGGAGTAGATTTTATCGTCTTCACTCCTTCGCTACTCAGCTTGTTTCTATTTTTTCCCCCTCCGAACCCTTTTCCTGAGTTTTCCATAAATACAACTGCTTTATTCTATTGAGCTCTTCCTGAGGTAACGATTCTACCCCACCACATGTTCCTTAGATTAAGAACCCTTCCAAATCTAGGTTTTCTCTTTCTAGAATCTCATGTAGCTTAGTTTCCTCTAGTTCCAATTAACTTTGGGTCATTTCCTAGTCCATCTCTGGTTTTGTATCACTCATCATTTTCCCTTTCTGCTTGTCATTTTCCTATGTTTGTTCACGGTTTCCTTCTTTCTCTTGCTCTCTCGTACTCCCTTTGTTAGCTTGATTTACTGATGTTATTTCTTCGTCCTCTTCAAGAACTTGGAACTAATTCTGCCTTACTTGTTGTCCCTCATTTTTCTATAGCTTTTGCCCTCTTTTATTACCTTTTCCGTTATGGACCACCTTATGAAAGTTGTCCTGGTCTTTCATTGTATTAGTTTTACTTTTATTCTTTGTTTTACCTAGCGGGCAGTCTCTGAGAGGATGCCCATGTTTATGACATTTATGGCATCTGAAAGGAATATGCTCAGAGCCCACCGCTTGAACCCACTCTTCATCAAAAACTTCCAATATCACCTCATTCGAAAGGGCTCCTTATAGATCCATCTCAACACATATCCTAGCAAAGTAAGTATACTTTCCCCTTCTAGTAGCTTCTGAAGTTTTGACAAACCTACCTAATTTATTTCCTATGGTAGTTAATGACTCAGGTAACCAGTAATCTAGAGGTAGAGAATAGAGTCTTACCTATACTGGTACTGAAGTGAAAATTTCACGTTCCAGGTGAAATTTCATCTTCCATGGCCTCATATAAAGACCTATTGCTGTGTAGAAGTAGGGCCCTCCTTCAAACACTCTGTTTTTATCCTTGATACTTGTGAACACCATGGTAAAGAAACCCTTTAGTTGAAGATCAATGCTCCCTTTGGGTTTCCAGTGGTATTTTATCCATGTTTGTAAAGCTTTTTCTGTGGGCCATAATCCCATGAATTTGCAGACGATTGTGTAGGTTTGCATGTGATCCCTGTGCGCTTGCAGTGCAGGATCATTTAAAACCATTGTGGGTGTTATTTTGGTTTTGGGTTTACAAGGTCCCTTTTGTTTTTCCTCTTTTATTTCATGTTTCTTGTCATATTCCTCCTTGTCTTTAGTGCTGTTGTTCTCCTTTATTTTGGCTGCCTCTTCCTCCTCTTCCATGTTACTCCTTCCCTCTTCCATAAATCTTCTAACCTTTTCTGGGGGCTTCTTGCCCTTATTGGCCACGGCCTCCTTGTAGGAGGGAGAATAGATCCCTCCTCTACCTCCTTCCATGGATGAAGACTCCCGCAGTAGCAAATCAAAACCCTGGTGTGCGTTTTTCCTTCCCATGCGCCAGACCCCATTTCTTCTGATTCTCATTTTTCCCTTTATCCTAATATTTTTTCTGATGGCAATTTATCCCCTGTTAATATCAATGATATTTCATAAAATAGAGAGGTTGATTCGAAGGAACTTTCAATTAATTTTTATCAAGATAAAGAATTAATTATTGGTCATTCTTTTGGCATTAATGAACATGTGTTTCATATTCCTTCTTATTTTGATACATTGGATGAGATCGAAGGGAATTTTAATGAATGTCATGAGGTCATTATGATAGTTACTTTTACATTGAGTATATTGGCTTGTCTTAGTTTCAATTGAATCCTCATGATCAAAGTTAGATCACATGTGAAAATGAAGAACACGCTAATTCAGCAATTGTTTCAAATAATTCTCATTTTCATACAATTTATCATACCCATAATCTCAACATTTAAGAAACCAAGCCAATCTATGATTTATGTGGCAATCAAATGCTCATTCCTATTCATAGTAATGATTCTCTTTCTAATTCACAAGTTGGTATTAGCAATCATTCAAATCCTATTATTCTGACCAAGTCTTGTGGAAAGGAAATTGTTTTAAGTTGGTCCCAATTGTGATGTAACAATAAATGTAACAGTGGTGTAAACGATGATTTGATTTTATTATTTTTCCTTCATTTATTTTGTTTAAATTCAGATTTGTTATTTGTGTTTAATTTTTTATTTTTAGATAATTTGTGCAGGCATATTGAGTAGCTCACTATTGATCAATTAATTGATGTGTTCTCTGAATGGGAAGATGAATTTTTAGATTCTAATCGTGAACATCGAAAGCTATTTCTCTTCCAATTTCAATTGATTTTCATTTATTATTGACTACTTCTACCTTCTCAAGGTAGTGTCAACAAGTGTGTGTTTTCATAATATGACCAACAATCTGATTCAATAAATAATCTTCCACTGTATCTAATAGATTTTCATCCATTTTTCATAGACCCCTTTGAAAATATTTGGAAATTTTTCCTTCACAGAATATTGTTAATAGTATAACACTTGTACACAACACTAACAAATTTATGCAGGCCAATGTATCTAAAATCTCATTCTCACATTCTGGCCTGTCATTTTCTCTCCTGAACATCTCCCAATCAATAGTGGAAATTCATCTAGATTTCTATGATATAATTGAAATTCAATTGGAAATGACATTTCAAGGGAAGGTAATTATAAATAATATATTAGCAATAATGGTACATTCTTCTTTCATATTTATTTTCCTTAGTTTAATTTTATATGTATTTTTCTTACTAATGATTGATTTGTACATACATGCAAGAATTAAAATGAGAATGTGGTTACATTGGAAGTATGACTATACCTAGTAATGTTTCCCTCATTAGGTTAGAAGTAGGAATAGATTAATTTAGATTATATTTATTTTCTGTTAGCACCTATTTCATTATTTCATATATCAATAAAGAAAGTAATGAATCTGAATTCTTATGGGAATTTGCTTTTATTTTCGGAAAAGTAGCTTAGAAAATTTTAGAAGCTCTCAGATCATACAAATTTTTGAAAATCACTTGATAGTCTTGTTTTGGAAAAAAAAAATCATCACGATGATCATACATGAAGAAATTCCAATAATTTGCTACAACTTCACAATCCTTGATTCATGACTATGTCTAAAAAGGAGCTCAGTTTCACCACTGTTATCTTCTTATGTAAATTGGAGATGGATGTAAAATGAAGGTTCGTTATTTAGCATTTTAGGTTAAAAAAATAGATGATCTTTAACATATGATAATTTTGAAAAATACATAGGAGAAATTGAAGATTCGTGAGGTAAACTTACAATCAAAATTCTTCCAAGTATGCATTTTAAAGGTTCATCTTCATCTATTGTTTGATGTTCTTTTTTCATGCTTTATTTCCTATTTATGTTCTATTTATTTTTACATGTCTTCATTGCTTTGATTTTGGAGACTTGAAACAAGCAAGCAACAATTCTAAATCTATAACATGCTCAAGGAAGTATTAGTTGTTTTGTCAAAATTTGAGGATTCATTAATTTTCGTTATATATTTCATTGAAATTCCGTCTAGATCTTTAAATACATTATCACGAAATTCATGTTGGATCATTATAATGTTGCAACTCTCCTCATGAGAAAGTCACGATAACATCTTCCTCCGATTGAATAATCTAATGGTTAATCAAATTATTGAATGGAGTTTTTATAGAAAGGAAAATTGAGTTGGGCACTTTATTTTGATTACTTTAAAAGATCCCAATCTCATTGTATTTCCATATAGCATTATCAGAGCATCCCAATGCTGAGACATTTTGTATAAAGCATCAATTGAAGTATCGCGATATCCACCAAATTAAAGTCCCGATACCACATTTAAATTCAGTTTTAAAAGATATCACATCCATTTATAAATATCAATTTCAACTGGCACATATATTTAAAAGTTTTAATATCCCGGATCCGATAAGAGATTGAATCCATTTAATAAAACTATCACCTCCATTCTAGATGACATATTGGAGGTTTTCACATATGAATGCACCAAATATATCTTATCATGAGATACTCCCATCCCCTCTGATCTCCAATAAAAAAAAAAATTGCGATATCACACCATCCATATCGCGAAATTTGTTAATGAGCGTTCCTGATAAGAAATCTACGAAACAAGATCCCCGATGTAACTTCTTGCCAATTTTTCATATCGTAATTTTTATATCACACTAATAAGACAGACCCAGCAATTTTCCTCATCATCTATGGCATCCTCTCAATTGCAAAATAATATCAGCATGTCATTTTAACAACTTCTATCTTTAATTCTCTGATATTGTAATCACTCTATCGCATATATCCACGTCGTAATTGCGATATCACATTTTCATATAGCATATGCCCATATCGCAAATTTTCTATCACAAAAAATATATCGTATCACAAAACTCAAATTAAGCCTTTCCTTCAAATTCACCGATGCCATATACGTTGACTTATGTCTCTCTACCTTTATATTTTAACTATTATATTGAATTGCATATTAGCAAAGCAGAGTCTTGCAAATTGAGATTTATGCATAGGAAAGAATCTTGCGATGTGAAACATCTGATAAGGCATTGTGTTGTATAAAATATTTATGGCAATATTGGGAAACCACTATGCTAATGAGATAATTGATAACAAAATTGTAAGATGGTTAAATCATTTTTTTTCTCTTATATTTAAGTTTTAGATATACAACTCTATATTTAATATACGAAATTAAGACCTCCCCATCTACACAAGTGTATTTCATTATCTCAGATTTGGTTTTAATCCTAAAATATTTATGAAAATAATGGAGGTTATATCAAGCTTATAATATTATGAGAACATTCATCATTGCAATCCATTAAAAAGAATCCTTTCATTCTCATCTCTAATGAATTCAGTTCACTTCAGATTCCTGGAACATGAAAAAATGATTCTTCTAGTTTGTTTCTTGTTTTAGTTTAAATTTAATCAACGATGATTGCGGGTCATTAAGATTTCAATTAATTCAACTTCTTCATCCTAAAGGAAGAAGTTATCCTTTATTGGAGAAAATGATACCTCTCAGGTAAGATTGAACACAATTCTCCAATGGTATGTTTCATGTACCCATTCTCATTATTTTACTTATGTTTTTAGTTTAATTTTTTTATTTTTTCTGATCTTTAACTCTGTTTTTCCAGGTCTTCCTGAACCTATTGTGCCTCTACCAGATCAGTGTTGAAACTCATTCTATTTTGTTTAGTTTTCTTTGAGATTCTTGAAAGAAGCAGTAATGATCCTCATTGAATAAGCTAAATTGGCGAGTTTCTGAACCTTTAATTGCTTTCTTAAGCATTACTTTTATTCGAAAATGATTAAGATACATTTTACAAGTTTTTCTTTGAAACAAGAAATTTTGTAGCAAAAAGAGACTTCTCATTTAATATATTATCTATCATCACAACTATTGAAAGCCAAAATGCTTGTAACTCTGCAAGATAAATTTTATCTAAATCTCAAAAAGAGAAGGAACATACACATGATTATTTTCTTTTATCTCTTTTGTTGAGACATTTTTAAAAGTAGGCTTGATGCAGTTTATCTTTTAAATTTGGATTTTTTTCTTTCAGTTTTTTCTTTCTACAATTTGATTTTGGTTTGCTGATTTCTTTTCTTACTTTAGTTTAGGAATTATTTTCCTTTTTCTTTCAATTTTGATTTCATTTTGGTGACTCTGCCATGATTTATATGAAAGGCCTTTTTCCTCATCAGACAACGATTAGCATACATGCAAAATCTCTTAACTCTGTCCATTTTAGTGAATTTTTTTTATATTAAAGGCATATCCTTATGGAACCATGAGATCATCTGGCTTTAAATATTTTTCATGGAGGAACACACATCCTTTCTAGGTGATTGAGTTTACTTTCCAAGGAAAGAATTCGTGTGAGTTTAAGATAATGAATCCCTCCAACCCCTCTACACAAAGGGCTCTGATTGATAGCTTCATGGAAATAATTTGGAGCAAACATTATGAAAGTATTATGTCCATTAAACATAAATCTCAATTACCATCCCACCACTTTCACTCAAATACATCATAAACTGCAAGCTTGAAAATGCACTTATCAAAAGGGTGATTAAAGAGGAAGAATGACAAATACAGGTAAACTCATCGGGGCTATGAATGCATGCTTGAAGCAGGACTAGGCTTCTATGGCATAAAACACAACTTTCTCTGTGTATTGTTCAGGCAAGCTCGCAGTGAAACGATGTCAGAGACAATCATAAAATGGATATATGCATTATAAAAAACTCCTATCTCTACCTTCGTCTATTATTATATGAGGTAGTTTTAAAAAAAAAATCCCAAATTTGGATTCATGACTTTTACTCTAGTCTTCTTTCAGTACTTATCTTTATAAGAATCATATTACATAATCTATTTTATGTGGGACGTATGGAAATATTCTACTGTTAGACAATTTTGTGAACTCCATTATCTTTAGCCTTTGGACAAATTAAAGTTCATTATATTTAACCAGAGATAATTGGTTCTTCCAATGTGGACCCTTTCCATTAATTTTTGGCTAGGCATCTTTTACGATTTTCATTTTTGTTAATTGTCTTACAAATTTGTCAATTTTTTACTTTAATCAGATTTCTATTCTGATTATTTCATTAAATCTGACTTTTCAAAACATTTCTACTGATACCTATTTTGACTCATTTGGTCAACCAGTTTCTAAATGGCTTTGCTTTAAAGTTTGATTGTTTTCTCGGCTGGACTAAAAATGTAGATAAATGTATAATATTTCAATTTTAGCAACCAATTAAGTTCAATAGTCATTCATTGTAAATATTGAATTTTAGTTAACCTTTATTAACTTTTATTTTCTCATTAATGGTCTTACAAAATGACTCAACTAAATCATACAATGAACAAAAACACATTTCAAGATTTTGTTAATTTACTTCAATTTACTATTTTTAAACAAAATACCAAACTCAGAATCTCAAAATTACAAAGCGTCTATAATTCAATTATGGGATCAATAATTCACGTGGGCCCCACTCATCTTCATTAATTAAATATCCCCCAAGACCAAGATCACAAAAATCTTATAGAAAAAATCATATCGCAAAACATTTCTCACAAAAAACTTCTCGCAAAAACTTATCGCTTTAATTTTAAAAGCCTTAACATTTCAAAACAAAAAAGTGTGATAAGTCGATGCGGGAAATACTAAGAAATTATTTTCGTTTGCAATTCATTTGGAATAATATGGCGAAGTTAATGTACATGTTTTATATATTAAACTAACCCATATATATTAAACATTAATAATTTAATATAATTAATTAATATGTAATATCTAATAAATAAATTAAATTAAAATAATTGTATTACTAATATATTAGTATTAATTAATAAATGATTAAAATTTAATTTAGGATTAGAATTTAATTAACGAATTCTGATTTATGGGCCTAGGTAACAAAATTTTAAGAATTTTGTCAGATCTGACTCATCAAATTTGGAGACTCATAGATTGAGTTTTACTTGGCCAAATGAGGCCCAGGATATCTCATTGGAAAGATAAAATCATGGAGAACATTTATGACAAGGTTTCATTAATATATTTGATTATTTATTGGGTCTGAAATCTAGCAGAGGATCAAGCTCTGATTTTTAAATAAAACTAATTTTCCTAAGTTTTATTTTCTGTATTTTCATTTACCCAAGCCTCTTCTGAATATAAATCCATTAGTAAATGATATTCTTGGGCAATTAAATCATCACACGAATCAATAGAAAGCTTATATTTCCTTTTCAATTATTTATTTAATTGAATTTGATTAGATTTGTTTTAATTCTAGATTTGACATTTTGATTTTGAAGAGATTAAGATAAAATAATATCAATTACTGAGAAGACTCTAAAAATAAAAGAATATAATTTTGAGCCAATGAAAATTGATTAAACAAATTTGTTCTTCAACAAACTTTCTTATTCTAAATTCTTTTGTAAATATTATAAATACTAGACATTAGAATGTGAAAAAGGCTCCTCTCCTCTGCAATTCTGGAATTCTAAAAGCACTTTTGTAATATGGATTTAGAGTTGTAGGATAGAGGAGTGGAAATCTTTGATCTAGCGATTATTGAGGATTGTTCTTTTGCATTTTGAATTATGTGTGATGGGTAGAGTTTTCACTTCTGTAGCTCTTGTTGTAACATAAAAAATTCATGCAATGTAAAGCATTGTTGGAGACCAGAGCTAGAGAAATGGATTCAATAAATTTGTATTTCTAATACTAGTATTTTAATTACTCGATTTATTTTATGATGGGAGGAATGTGTCATTTTATTCATATTTGTGCACTTTTGTCGGTATGAGTAATTTGTCTCAACCATATGTTATTATGTATCTCTACTCTTATGGGTTGAATTCTGATTTTTGAGTAACTATTTACTCAGAAATCTGTCCTTTGATACTGGTTTAACAAATAGTAATATGTTGTGAACTTCTTCCTCATATTATTGTTTAATTATTTGAATTACTGATTAAACCATCAATATCATTTTTGTGAACTTCTTCCTATATTTTGTTGGTTAATTATTTCAATCAAGAGGTCTCATAATAGAATGTGACTTGGTATTCATAATGTGAGTTAATTGAACTACTTCGTTAGTTGGATATTCATTATAAACCAGACATATTTAAATCCCAATCATTTAAATATCTTGCTCTCAATTGGGTTAGATATATATCTACATAATTGAGATAGGATTAGGATTTAGTTCATTTTTTCTTGCATTTTAGAATAATTTTACATTTAGGTTAATTCTACATTTCTAAAATTCCTCTTCACAAAGAGACAAACTTTAGTTGCAGCTTTGTTGAGCCCCAGATCATTTTAAGGCTCACTTTCTTGCTTGATCAACAAGAGGGTCGATTTGATGTCTCTTTTGCATTAGTGGATAAAAGCCATGCTTTGAGTCATTTGGAGATTGAGAGAAGGTAATTGTACCTAGTTGAACCATTCAGGACCACCATTCCAAATGGAAAAGGTGTTGCTTTAAGGTTCAGACCAGGTGGTCATCCCCCATGTTGTTGCATCGAATTTCTAGGCTTCAATAGGTTCCCATATTTTGGTTGAGATATATTATCGAATGGATTCAAAGTTGAGTGAGGTGAAGCTCTAAAAGAAAGATCACATGACCTAGTGATCCCTAAACTAGACTATGGATTGTCATAAAGCCACTGGCCTAGTGAGCACTGAACTAGACTATGGGTTGCGTTAAAGCCAAGTATTATGTGCCTTGGTGGGCCTAAGAATCCTCGACCGGTTAATGGCTAGATACATGGTAAATCCTAGAGGTGGCTTCCCTTGATTAGGGCTAGGAATCCTTGTCGATGAATGGAGGGATATGTGGTAAAGCCTAGAGGGTGAAGTATCGGTTAGGGACTAGTGATCCAGTGTGGATTGTAGTAAAGCCTAGAGGCTAGGAGATAGGGAAATTCCTCACACTCTAGGTGGAGAAATGCATAGGCATTCATGCTTGTTTTATGGCTTGGTGATTTGCGATGGATTGCCATAAATCTTGGTTCTATTGATGAAGATGAGGTGGTGTAGCCTCGTGAAGCCCTGGTTGAGTTTGGTTTTAAGTCTCACATTCATGCTTGGAATATGGCAGAGGGGTGATTATCTAAAAGAAGGCTTTGGTTCAGTCACTCTATGTTCCGGTGGTTCATGGAAGTCCCAAACATGGTTGGCCTTTACATCATTAATATGAGGTTATTTATCCTTCTTATTTAGTGAGTACTATAGTAGTTTATATGATGATTATATGGTTGTTGTTTCCTTGGTATTCTTGTCGTTATTATGCTGGTTATGAACGTGTATTATGACAGTGGCTATGTATGGTTTTGATCATGTTTTTACTTGTAAATGAACGAACAATGTATCTATGGCCTAATAGAGGAAATTGTAGCTAATGTGTTGAGGCATCAAAGCTTCTTTGCAATTACCAGATAAGTATGAGTCCCCCATGCTAAGTTATGTTGTTAAGACATGTAGATTTCATGTTAAAAACAAACCTAATTTAAAAAAAATTAAAATTAAAAATATTAGGAGATTAACAAAAAAAACAAAAGAATTAAATAATAATAATAAAAATTTAGAAACAAACAAAAAAAGATTAAAAACCATTAAAATTAAAATAAAAGCACTAATAAAAAAAAAAAACATTATATTAAAAAAAAACATAAATAACAAAGAAATTACAAATTAAAAAACAATGGTCATAATTAATAATAAAAGAAACATTAAAAATAAATACATACTTAAAAAAAATTAACTAAAAAAAAAAATGGAGCCTTGCCAACCGTGGGCTTGGCAGGTCAATTCTTGGAATCGGCCTGCTAAACCAATGATTGACCAGCCCAGCAATCGGGCAGCCCTGGGCCTGCTTTCTCGGTTCTTAGAATCAGCAAGGTAGGTCCTGAGCAGCCTGACCATTGGGTTCACCAATCTTAGAGGTTGTCGACAACTCCACGACCAACCAACCTAGCAGTATGGTCACCCTAGGCGTGCCTCGCTGATTCAGGGCCCAGGGCGACCCGTTCGCTAGGCTGGCCAGTCGTGTGCTTAGTGGGATGATTCCGAGAACCAACCTGCCAAGCCAAGGGCCAACGCACCTCCAATTTTTTTTTTTTTTTCAAGTGTTTTTAGTTCATTTTTCTAAGAATGTTTTTTATTTTAATATTTTCAATTTTTTTT
>APFE031166646.1:5537-46585 GCA_000404065.3 Pinus taeda | reverse complement strand
ATAAAAAAATTTAAAGGGTCAAAAATGTCTTTAATTTTTTTTTTTGATGTTTTTCAAAATCCCTATGAAACTCACCAACATTAAAAAAATATATCCTCACTTAATACATTGGAAAATTTAAAGTGTCAAAAATAAGCCCTTTGAAAAAAGGGCTTGATGTTGCATCAAGATGCTTCAAAAACAACATGAAAACCACTAACATTTAAAAAGAAAATATCTATACTTGCTACATAAGAAATTTTAAAGTGTCAAAAATATGCTCCCAAAAAAATGATGTATTCTGAATCAACACTTTTCAAAATTGGATATTTTTTTTGCTACCTCAAAAAAAGGGTAATTTTATTAGGTCCTATTTCAAAGTTTACATTGTTACTTGGGAAAAATGTCCCCAAAAGCTCCCTTTTCCTTGTTGTGGGAGCTTCTAGAGCATACTAGATGCACCCTTGTCGATATCGAGGGAGTCTCCAAGCCTTTGATGCAGTAAAACTTTAGTTGGTCTCACGGGCTAGTCACCTGAGTGGTTGGGATGGCTCCTGGGATTTCCGTTGCTCATGTGGAAGGTTTTTGTGGTGTGCTTCTATCGATTCCACTTCCTTAAGTTGACTTGGGAGGTTGAATCCAGTTATAGTGGACTCTCATCGCTTATTTACCCCAGTTGGTTCGTTACTTGGGTAAATGTGGGATGAGGGTGTTAACATTATGAGGTCTTGTTCTTGCTCAAGAATATATTCAACAAATGAGGAAAAAATGACTATAAGCAAATAAATAACTTAGATGTCACCATCAGTGAAGATTGGTCTTGTGACATCCCCTACAACAGAAAGTGGAGCACCCTAATGGTCTTATATAGATGGGCTTCCCAACAAGGATTTCTGTTGAGAGATCAAATGATCTTAGTCGAGCCCGATTCATGTGCAAAGAACTAAACACAACAAACGAGGTTTCATCAGTCAGCCCTGATGTTAGCACTCACCTCCATATTAACATCATCTTTCGTGACTTTAGTAGCTCTTAGATGGTTACCAACACCATCAGCACCATCGATAGAAAATTCGTTATAGCACTCAATGCATTGTAGTGCATGTCTTGGTAAACAACTAAGAGAGAGAAATAAGGCAATGTTAAACCAAGAAAGAGGTAAGTGCTACCAAATCAAAATATAATGGATCCCAGCATACAGCCAGCAAATCCTTAAAGAAACTTCTAAAAAAAGCTAGTTAGAATACAACTAGCAATTTTGTAAGAAATTTTGAGCATTTTTTCGAATAACACTAGTGGTTTAGAGTAGGGTCCAGGATCTTAAATTTTGATATATAGGCCTCATTTATAAACGTAAAATGGGGGATAAATCTTGGTTGTATGGGAAACTTTTCCAAATATTTTGGTGAATTGCCTGAAGGTCTTGAAGTAATCCTGGGAAGAATTCTGAAGTAAGCCTTGGGTTGTCTATTTTTCTTATCATGTATGTGTCATACCCACCTATGTTTTGAATTTTACTACTAATGAAATTCATGTTTATGCAAATTTCATGGAACTTTGAGCTGTATACTTGATTCATTGTGTAAATTGTGCATAATTGTATGATTATTATTAACTGAAATGAAATATGGCATCAATATGATGGTTTGCTTTAGTTTTGCAAGATCTATCAAGTTATTTGAAGAGTTTCTTGATAATTTCCCAACCATCCGCTAGGCATTGGCTGATTTAAATGAATTCATAATTGCTCCTCTAAATTAGGTGAGTATGATTCTCTCATTGATATTTTACCTTTTTAACCTCTTATGTAAACCCAAGGGTTATGAATTCTCCTTCTCAAGATCAATGGAAATGCAGTCGAACAAAAGCATTTGATGCCTGGTGGTTTTCCATTAACCATTATATCTAAACAATTTTATGATTAATAGCAATCTGAAAACAATTTGAAGGATTTTCATGTATGTTTCATATTTTTCTCGAAGAAAATATAGGAATGTTGGATGCGAATAATGAAATGATTTCTTGGAATTCTTTTAATTTTAATTTTGTTGCATTTACTTATTCACATTCTACTACTGAGAGAGAGTTATACTACATAAAAATTTTCATTTCATGGTTGCGAGGAAATTCTTCATTGTAATTTCATTTTCTTGTGACACTTAAAATGGAAAATGAAATTCATGCATCTTGAACATAAAACTAAAATATGTTATATTAACTAGGTTCAAGCTTGAATTATGCAGTCATTCACACAACATATTTATAGAAACAATTTCAATACACAATTTTATTTTCTTGGATTAGAGTCATCTTACCTTTTGACCATTCTTATTTGAAGAACCATGAGCTAGAATATTAAGGTCAAGAGGATCCTACACCTTACACAAAAATATTCAAATAATAGATGTTCCTAAATGTGGATTTTAGTAGAATATCTTAAAAACATATTAGAAAATAGAATCAAATTTATATGTTCCTAGGCTCTGCACCACAACACAGCAAAGTGTGACTCTAGATAACCAACTTCTCCTAGTACCATTTCTCAAGATGATTTGATTCTTTCTTAGGAAATATGACATCCATTTTAGATCTTTGTGGTGGAGAATGTTTGAAATGATTAGTTCTACATTCCATTTGGCGACTCCACTATCTGAGTTTCTGATTTCATATAAATTGCATTCCAATCATCCTAGTCACCATAAACTACAACAACCAACCAAATCACATTGTTCCATTGTGCATAATTCACTTACTACACTTTTCGTACCAATCATTCCCCCATGATTTTAACACTTGTCTGCCTACCACACACATTTACACTCTAGCTTCATAAAAATGACACACTTGGAGTAATTTAGAATATGATTTAAATCCTATAATCTTTAGCCATGATCATTTCATATACACCTAAAAGTAAAGAAGCAAGACACTATTATTCGAACCCTCATTAACTTAAGAAACCAGTACTCCACCGCCTCCATTGCCAATAATTATTGCTCAACCACCTTACTCCAAAGTTATTCATACAAATAATACACCTTCAAATATAACACTTGAGCATCCTAAGCCACTCAATCCTAGGCACAAACTTGAAAAGGAGACTCTACAAGCAACCGAGAAAATTAGAACTACAATTTCATCTATCACTAGGGACTTTATTTTACAACACATTATGGATGGACATGGTCAACCTCACAATCAACCTAACTAACCTAGTCAGTCGTTGGCTTGGATAGTACCACGATATGCACCATTGGATTTACCTTAGGTGTTACAAGACATGCCTGAGAATTACTTAAATATGCTACCTAGGATTAGTGATGAGAAGAGAGAGACCATTGAAGAAAATATCATTGCATTCGAAGATTTCACCGAAAACTTTGAAGATGAAGATGTTTTCATGAGGTTTTCATACAAACCCTTGTAGGGGATGTGCAAGAATGGATCGGTGCCCTTATGGTTAAATATATATAGTCTTGGGATGATCTGGAGATGACATTTTATGCCTAGTGGGGTGAGAAAAAGGATTTTTAGTACTATCTCTCAAAAATTTTAGAAGTAAAGAAAATTCTTTCTAAAAATGTAGAGGAATTCACAATGAGATTTAATAATCTCTATAATGAGATCCCAAATGAGATCAAACCCACTTCCATTACTACCATGGTGAGCTATACAAGTGATTTTGAGCCAAATTTCTTTGTCATGCTCAGGGAAAGGAGACCTAGGTGCTTATTATACATGCAATCTTATGTAGCTGAGGTAGAAGGAAATATAACCACAACAGGAAAACTAAGAAGGGAGGAAATAATGAATGAAACCACAACTAGGAAAGGGAGACAAGAGGACACAGAGACAAAAGAGGGAAGAAAATAAATGAAGAACCTCAATATCCTAACTATCATAAATATTCGTTTGAAGAAAATATTGAGGAGATGAATCAAATTATCAGGAACCTACCAAAAAAATTTTCTAAGCTCATAGTTTAAGGACCGAGAAGGAATCTTAATCATCCTCCTCATAACCCTCATTTCCTTTGCAAGCCTTTTCATTCATAAAAAGTGAGAAGGGATACAGGTCTTGAAGAATAAAAAATACAACGAACTGTAAGGAGAGTCTTAACTAATGAGTACATGCAGGATGAGGACACAAATTTGGTTGGAGATCAAAACCCCACTTTATACATTATTGAGGATGACTAGCCACACTCTATTGGGACATGATAAATAACATGCCATATTATTTTAAATTATATGAAGATTATGAAATCCCGTCATCCCAATATCAGAATATTATAAACTCCATAATGGCAGAAGAGAGGAATTATGACCTAGGACCAAAGTCAAGAATGCCTACTTGTATGAGTCCTCAAAATAAACCAAACAAGTATGAAGTGTTATTGCCTAATCCTGATCTAACTCATAGTAACAACCTCTCACCTTCCAAACCCTCCAAGGGAGTGCAAGAAATCACAATTAAAAAGAGAAAGAATACTTAGGACCAGAACCCAAGATTCACATATGAATCAGAGGGATATAGGGATCCTCTACCTCTTTCACCATTAATCCAACATATTAAGTAGGGTGAGTGAAGCATAGTCCCTTTATTCGATCTCGACCAAGATTTGTGTAAAATCAAAGTTCTTTTTATTTTATTAGAAAATGAATAAAACCAAACTTATCAACCACTAATAAAGAAAATCATGATCCACAAAAATAGGTCACTCACAATGACAGTCTAAACATCCATGAAGATCCCCCTCATGTGGATTGCAGACCTCATGTACAAGAACACGATGATGATAGTTCTCCCTTCTGCATTATCTTGAATGTGTATGATAAAGTATTGCACAACTGTATTCTCGATTCAGAAGCATCTCACAACCCCATGCCTAAATCAGTCATGGTGGAATTAGGACTAGATATCACAAAGTCATAGCACAACCTTTACTTGTTCGATTCTCGTAGAGTAAAGTGTCTAGGACTCATGAAATATTTTGTGGTTTCTCTCACCGAAATACCAAACAAGATTCTACTCATGGATATAGTGGTGTTCGATATCATGGACTCGTAATGGCATGGTACTCTCAATATCATGGAATGGGAAATCTAGAGGAATGCTCTAAATTCAACTATCCTATGACACCATAACTATGTTTGGGAGGCAAGAGTGAAAAATCTATAGAGAGGACAAGCTCTTATACATCATCAGTGATGAAATTAACTCCAAGAAGATAGTTGTTTATGTTGCAGAAGAATTGATGGGATACTTTAGCCTATCAATAAACCTTGAATATATAATTGAGACAAAATCAATCCTCACTAAACTAGAACAAACATATAGACTGAATTTAGTATGGAAGTTGTTCTTCGATGAATTGTGCTCCAAAGAAGGAATGGGAGCGGGAATAATTCTAATACCACCCATTAGACTAAACTTTTTTTCCTATAAAATATAATTTGATGCCACCAATAAGTTCATTGAATATGAAGCCTTGATTCTAGGACTAGAGATGACCTGTGAATCGGGGTAAAAATCCTCACAGCATTTGGAGATTCTAAAATAGTAGTCTTACAAGTAAGAAATGTCTACAATACTAAACATACTCAAATGAGATCGTATTGAAATGTTGTATCGGATGTTATTCAGAATTATTTTGATTGTTTTAACATTACAACCTTGCACGTGGAAAATAATAGTCTTGCAGATTCTTTAGCCATTGTAGTGAGTACCTTTAGGCCCCCTCCCAAAACAAGATTGCAATATGATGTGGAAATTTGATACAGGCCCTCTATTATATACAATGTCAAGCGTTGGCAAATATTTGAGTATGACCAAAAACTAAGAAGGTTTCTCGAGTCAGTGGATGAGTTTTCAACTATCAACATCGATTCAAATGAGGAGGCACATGATGATAATACACAAGGAGAATTCCAATATGACAATAGCAATTTTCTAAATCAAATCAGAAGTCACGAGGTAATTCAATTCATGGGTATTTTCATTCCCAGGAGATTGGTTCCTCTGAAGTAGATTTCTGACCACAATGGTGTACCTACCTAGCAAGTTTTTAGGCTTGTGGATGAAAATTTCAAGGGAAATAACCTCGGTATGGAATAGAACCCACAAAAGGTAAAAATTTCCAAGTCATTGGAACCTGCATACAAAAGGAGGCACATTGATTTCTTTAAGAAATTAAAGATGTTTTCACATGGAGTTACAGATATTTGAAAACTTATGACACCTCTAGTATTCAACATAGAACACTGTTAAAAGAAAATAGTAAGCATTTTGTGTAGAAACTCAGGAGGTTCAACCCCATCTTGTTGTGAAAAATAGAAAAGGAGATCAAAAATATGTTGGATGGGGAGATTATTGTCCCCCTGAGGTAATCTCAATGGGTGGCAATGTTATATGTATTATGAAATAATTGTTTTTATACTTATTATAAATTGATGAATTAATGTTATACACATTAACTAGTATAATTATTGTTTAATAACTCTCAAACATTATTCCTCATAAATTTTTAACATAATTATCATGATTTTAGACAACGAAGAAATAATTCCCATTTCAATCGTCCAAAAATTGTAAATATTTGCATAAAGGAATGGATCACATAAATCTAGAAGAAATTATCATGAATATGAAATGACAAAGATAATGTTAGATTCAGTATTTGCATACCGCCATCAGTGATCAAAACTTCTCTTTTCATATTTATTTTAGGTGCCCCACACATAAAGTTTTTATCATTCCACTAGGTCATGCAACAAAATTAGTCACTTATGGTAGTCCTAGTCCAAAAACATCACTCTTCAGTAAATATGATTACTTGCTAGCATATTTTCATATCTTGTTGACTGTACATCATCCATAAAGTTATTTTTATCATGCCATTTGTATCAATCATGAGGTCATTATGTCGTCTTGAATTTTAGTCCTTCAAGGTCTCATTAGGTCTTTTAGGGTTTTTCAAGGTTTCATTAGGTCATTAGGGTTTCCAAGATTCCATTCCATTGCATAAGACCAACAAGTAAAGGGTGATCAAATAACATCCCTTCACCATGTGAAGCTTATTTGTAAAGAGAAATGCTTATTTCATTATGTAATTTTATGTCTTTCAAATGTAATAGTTTCACCATCCCAAGCTATTAACTCAATGTTCCAAAGATGCCAAACCATGAAAAGGTCAATTTGTCAAAGGAAATATTCAAGTCAAAAGGTAAAGTTTCAAAGGGTTAAGTGGATGCCAAAGGGAGTTGTCTTTTGCCAAGGGTGTCCAAATCATCATCTTCCACATGCACTAAAGCCTAATTTCCTCACTAATTGAGCTAGGGTTGGCTATGGAATCAGAGACATATGAGTATATGAGGCATAAGGGAGGTAATTTCAGCAAGTATGAGGCCATTCCAACTCATACACATCATGTCTCCATCATTTTTCAATAATTCATTCCAAGGGACAAATCATTTGCCACACATAGGGTCAATTTTTCTTCAAAATATGTTTAATACCAAACAAGGATGAATTTCAGAAAACTGAGAGAGGTTTTTGTCCATAATAGGCTATTGTGCTATTCAAAAACCCCCCATTTCTTAAAAAATCATTACATAAAATTTGAAGAATAAATGTGTCCCTTAATAAGATTTGTGTGTTCATAAATAAAATTGGTATTAACCCATCATTAGAAAAACCAGTATTAAAAGGCTTAAGATAAATCAATCATTTGGCAAGCTTTTTTGAATAAAAATAAAAGGCGTTACTTTAAAATATATTATGAAACTCTTCGTTATTACGATAAAACGATTGGAAGATTGCATATCTCAATAAAAAAGGAAACATATGCAAAGCCACAATAAACATTACCCATTCACTCCGATCCAAAAAGGAAATCTCAATTGGATATTAGAAAATCCAAATGCCAAGCACAATATAATGGAGCCCATTAATTCCTCCGATGTGATAAAGCATATTGCAATCAGCAAATCGGTGATTACAACAACAAGCCAACACATAGTTGAAGTCAGGCTCAAATCCTCCGACACGATAAAACATATCGCAATCAGCAATTTGTGAAATCACATTGACAAAACCATAAAGCTCGAGTCCATTCCCAATTGTGATATATTTATTAGGTGTGCATCTCAAGGATATATTTAAATTGGTTTGCTTGCATTATATCACTTATTCAGAGATCAGAGATATTCAAAGCAAGTGTTAAATCCTTTCCCTTGATATTCCCAATCACCAATTTGTGATTTATCAATGATCATCCATCAAACAAATCTAAGGCACGCTTCAATTAATCATTCGCCATATAAGAGACATGATGGGCATTTAAAACCGTCTTTACCATGATTGACAAGTTAAACGACTATTCAATGAGGCAGTTAAGGGTAGATCTTTTCTTTATATTTCATCTGCGGCAACCTTTAACTATATTCCATTACCACCTGCTGATCGATGTAACTCCTTTTTTCATTATCATATTGGTCTATTGCAGTATTTCTCTATATCACGGTTTTGCAATCACATGTGCAGAATTCCGCTAGGAACAAAAATTTGAAGGAAAATGGGAAGGAAGTCAAAGAAATCTGTAGAGACATCTCCTATAGCAGCAGCTCAGCTAGCCAAAGATCCAGAACCAAGTAAAAAGGGATTAATATCAGACACTACATGTCTCAGATTAGGAAATACTAGCTAGGAAGGTATCTATAATCTAATTGAAATTGAAGAGCTCGAAGAACTATCAGAAGATGCCACAGCTGATTCAATTGATAAGTCTGAAGGAACTCTTAAAGAGTTGGCATGCTCCTTCTTCACAGAATAGATGCCCAATCTAAAGTCCTCCCATATACTGATGTCATGAGATGGGTAGTGGAAAACAATTCCAGTTACAAACAGAACGTTTTGCACAGCGGACGGGAGGATATTTGGCTCATTTCAGCCAGATGATCTAAGGAAAATGTATCACTTACCTTAGCCTGGAAAGTGGTACAACAAAGCCTTTCTTGAAGCATTTGCAAAAGAAAATGAGTCAGAATCAAACCTGATTAAGCAATGGGGACATTTTCCCGAGAAGCACATGCACAAATCATTGGGTAAGTACTTTGTGGGCTCATTGGCTTCTCCTTATTGTTATGTCGGAGCTATGATGTGTAGAATGTGGGGAATACATAACTCTGCTAAGTTCACTATAGAAATGGTCCCTCTAATGGAGGCGGCAATCAATGGCTATGTAATGGATTGGGCCAATATTTTATCTGACAAATTAGCCACAACAATCCTAGAGTATAGATCAAATGCATATCAAACTACTAGGACCATTCCCCCATTCTATTACAGTGCATACATTATGAACACTGTTTGTTTCAATTCTGAGTTTCCATTGCTCGGGTGCAGATGACCCCCATAGACCCTAAACCAATCCATATCTTTCATGATCAGTTATGGAAGGCTAATTACAAAATCCATATGTATAAAATCTACAACAGTTTTATTGTGCCTATTTATTAATCTATTTTTTATAAGCCTACTCCAAAGATATTCCAAGAAGCAAAAACAGATTTGACCGCAGTAGGTAGTTGGGTTGGGGAAGAAAAATTCACTTATATAAGGATTTTTTATAGCCTTACAAAACCTCATGTCCTTCCACTGTATGTTCCAGATAAACTGTTAGCTTGGGAATTAGCTTATCAAATAACAGTAGAAGGGACATCCAAAACCCTTAGAAATTCCAAGAAACAGGCATGGCCTACATTCCCTTTAAGATGCGGTGTTTTCACTCTTCATGATTACAAACATGCAGAAAAGGAGGCAGAAAAAATACAAAAGTTGAATCTTGCAACAATCCCCAACAGGCAATATGATCCAAGAAAAGTTTCCTATAATGTTCTTGAACAAGCCAAACTTGCAAAGTTTGATCATGAAAAGGATGACTTCGATGATCTATTTTGCTCAGCCCAAGCTTTATTTCAAGTTAAATCATTGGCTATAATCAAATATCAAGATGAATGATTAGAAGTGTTTAATAGGCTTAGAAAGCAGAGGTTGCAAACTCTACCTCTAGACCTCTTAGTCATAGATCTTAGAGCCCAGTCATCTAATCAAGTTGAACAAATAGTTACTGAAAAGATTTCCGATGTGGAAAAGATCTTCGAACAGGAATGGGAATAGAAATAGGAACAAGGAAAAGATAGCCAACTCATGGATATAGATAGTCAGATTGATCCCAAGCTTCTTCAAGAATGGCAACAATTTGATTCCATTATAAGCAATATTGAGACCTTATAGGGATTTAGCACACCTGAAGTGACAACTGGTCATAAAACATCAACGAGTACGATTCCAACTAAAGGAACCAACAGCCCACCCATCATTCAGAAAGATATGGAGATAATTCCAGAAAATCCATCTGATGAAATCATCTTACATGTAGAAGAAATACCACCTTTAGATGTATTTTATAGCCCCAAATATAAGGCTGTAGTAAAAGACAAAGGAAAAAGAGAAATTTTGATCAATCCTCTCTTTTACCTGCACAAACAGAAATGGCTAATGTGGTAAGGAGAGAAGAAATTAATCCTTCCAAAGACCTTAAAAAACTCTCTCAATATGTCGGAGCATACTCGGCAGCTGCTATGGATAAAGCATCATAAGTTAGCAATTTACTCAAAGAAAAAGATCAGACAATTGTTTCGCGTCCCTCTCTTTACAAAAAAAGCATCAAAATATAAAAATATGAAAATGTAACAAGCATTGTCTTAAAGAGGATAAGGGGTCTCAGTATGAGCTATCCTACCATGATCATAAGGATGTAATGAGTGACATTCCATTATGGCCACCACACCAATGTAATCAACTTCTTGATAATTAAAACTGTCAGAAGGGCAGGGGGTCTCATCATGAGCCAACCTGATCACTTTGTTAAATCCTAGTGAATGGCACTATGATTATCTAGTTACAATGCCAGCATAGTGGTCTCTTTATAGCAATAAAAAAAAACACCTAAATACTAAATGGAGGGTTTTGTCTCATTTTTGGATTAAAAATCAACTGTGTCGAGGCTATGAACATCTACTGGTAGCAATGGCTCTTCTTGTGGTATTGAAATACTATGTTATACTGGAAAATACTCTCTATCCTATTGCCCCCTATGGATTCATTTATAAAGGAGAATTTACCATTTGAACAACATTTCTAATTCAATTAACCAACATGCATGGTAAACTATATCTATATGTGCATTATATCATTATTGTCCAACCACTCTATACCAATAGTCATTAAAATTTATTGTTAGTCATGATTTTGTCACATTTTTCCACCGAAGGAAATATCTCTTTGTATAATGATCAATCCTCTATTTTATTCCTTTTATGATCATTTCCCATTTTCACGGCCTATACTACTTTGATAGCTTTTGCATATTTTACATCGCTTTGATTGATTATCTAGTTGCATTTATGAATCCTAAACATCCATTTCCTTTTTCCTATGATTTATGGTCATGGACGCCCTTTTCTATTTGGAAGGGGGAAGATATGAATTATGGGATAACATGCCTAAGAATTACCGAAATATACCATAACATGTTGATTTGACAAAATATTATTATTTCATTTATACAAAAGTTCTTTTCTGATTGAAATTTTTGCATGCGGTTTATTTGTTGTTGTTCAAAACTAAAACTATGGATTCAAGAAAATTGCATGAAGAATAGTGAATTGTTTACAGGAGAACAATAAGTATGGGGGAAAATTATATTCGCAACAAGCTCACACTATTGCAACTAACAGAAGAGGCTCAAGAAACTCACGAATGCAAAACAATTGTTCGGACATGGTGTGCTTGCATGGCTTCCGCCTTTTGCATCACTTTCAGCATTAGCTCAACCTATATCAACTTCAACAAATTCCACTCCATACATGTCATTCCACATTTTTTTGGATGTAATACTCGAGGTAAAACAGCATAAGTTTATGATTTATTAAAGGTTTAGGAGAATTTCATGAAAATCCACTGAGCATTATTTATCATAATTCATTCCAGATCTTTACCACTTCCCATTTTTTAGAGACATAGTATCTTTGAATTTGGGATAGTGTTACTTTCATTTATTTATTGATTATGACCATGCCATTAATATTCTTTATCATCCATATATCTCCTTATTCATTCCCAACACGTCCCTTATTCCATATTGTTTTACACCAAGCATATATTTCAACAACAATTGCAGCAACCACCTCAATTTGTTTTCTAGTGTTGCATGAGGGCATGGCAATTCTCCAGCTTGGAGGAGGAATTGATACACATGATTGATGTTTCTACTTTCTTTCTCATTTAAGGGATACAATTTCATATTTATATAGTGCAGAAATTGATTTGTGTATATCTTTAAAACTATGAACTGAATTTTGCTTATTTTTTGACAGCAAAGAGGTACCATTAAAATACAAAAATCCATAAAATTTCAAGTTAAATTAGTTTGTAAAATTTCAAAAATCATTCACTGTCACCTACAGCCATTTTGATTATATCTCATGATCCATGCATCAAAATGATCCAATTTTTAGATCAACAAAGCATTACTATAGTAGAAATCTACTTGCAAAATTTCAACAAATCTTGGTTTGTAGTTTTTGAGAAAATGGTTAATGGAGTTTGTCGTTACTTATTGTTGAAAACAGCAACATGAAATGATAAATATAGAAGTGATAAATTTAGCACTTCTATAAATAGCATTTTGGGATACCTTCCAATTTTAGTTTGCCCCTGAACTAAAATAGAGAAGTAAAAATTCAAATTTGATCTTAGTAGCTGTTTGTAAGATAATTAATTAATTCATCTTGAGTTAGCTAGTTGTAGAAAATCAAACACGAAGTCTACGTGAAGACATGCAATAGTTTCTCCATTGATTGAGGAATTTATTGATTAGTTAAAGAGATAAGGATGAGTTGTAATTAGTTGGCTCAATTAACTGAGTGAAGTGTAGTTAGATTAGTTTAAATAGTTGTTGAATTAACCGTGGGTTCAGTTAGTTACTGCATGCATGCGTGTAACTGTTGCACTTTAGATAACTAAATATTTTCTCATAAATAACTCATGCATGTCAGTTCAGTCAGAGTTCCAGTTGAGATCAGATGGAGGGACAATGTACTATCAGTTGGAGGATTTTTCCTATATAGGAAACTCATGCATGTAAAACAAATCATCTCCTTCAGGATTACGCAGTTAGATTAGAGGTTAGTGAGTGTGTGAAGAGGCCAATTCACATAGGTGGCAGCGCTACACCCCAAGGAAAACTGTGCAAGGAAATAGCAATCTTGGAGGGTAGAGGAGAAGGTTTGGAGAAGCCTTTGACTATCTATGAGTAGCATTGTCTCATTGCAGAGAGAAGAAGATAGCTTGTGAGCTTATTCTTTTTGTAACTTGAGCATATTTCCACTTGTATGATAATATAGAGATTGTGGTTTTAGGCTAGGGATTTCCCCAGGTTATTCTTCTGTGTTCATGTGTGATTGATTTCTCATTCTTAGTTATATGTGTTCTATTTGATCTTTCTCATATTCGATTAAGCTTCTGCAAAGTTTGTTGTAGAAGTAGATCTTGTATTTTTCTTTGTATATTGCATAATCTGTTGACCTATAGTGGGAATTTATGCATGGTATTAGAGTAAAGGTGATGAAAGCCAAGAACTGTGTACAAGAAGGGAGAAGTTTGAAGTATGAAGTTCCTGAATATAGAAATCGAGTTCTTATCACATCTCAATTTCACCAATGGCATTCAACGGTTAAGACTTGAGTATGCCCTTGATGGTAGCTCAAATTATATAGCCTGGAAGGATCGCATGGAAGTAGTGTTAGAGGTAACGGTCTAAAGGACTTCACTGATCAAGAAGTCCCCAATCCGGTAGTAGCTGATGCTACAGAATTAGCAGAATGGAAGAAATGTGTTGCTAGAGCAAGGAGAATCCTTTTGGAGGGAGTTTGAGACCACATTGGCTCGAGCCTCCATTGGAAGGAGACACGGTTTTCGATGTGGAAAACATTGAAAGAACTATATCAGAACATCAATGATCATAGGAAGCTAGCATTGAAAGACAAGCTTCAGAAAATCAAGTGTGGAAAGGGCGACACGATCTCTACATATCTGAGCAAGCTCACCACCTACAATGATGAGCTTGGAAGTGTAGGGATCACAACAGTCTATGATGACATGGTAAGTCTTGCACTCCTCGGTCTTCCTAAGAGTTGGCATAGCTACCAAGACTTTGTTAATGGAAGAGAAAAACTGCTAGATTGGGAACGACTTTGGTCGAATCTGATGCAGGAGGAGATAAGAAGAAGAACCAGAGATGGATCCTTATCAAAGAAAGATGATGAGGAAAATCTAGCCTTAGCAAGTAAGGCAAGGAAAGGGAAAGGGAAGGCATCCCATCCCAAATCAGGTTCTTCACATGGTGGGAAGAAGTTTAACAAATCAAAAGCGTGATGCTTTCATTGTCATCAGGTGGGCCATTAGGCTATGAATTGTCCACAGAAGAAATCCAAGAAGGGATCCACGAAGGGAACTGATGGTGAGGCAGTCGGCTCACAGTTTGAGTTGGATTTCTCTCTTATCACATGTATGGTTACATCCATAGTGGGATGTGTGTGGTACCTAGACAATGGAGCTTCATTCCACATGTCAGGTGACAAGAATCTTTTCAGTACCTTGGAGGAGAAGGATCTCTTGATGTGGATTGAGATGGGTGATGAAGGAAAGTACCGTGTTCCAGGTGAAGGTACAACTATGTTTCAAAGGGAGCATGGAGCTCCCCTCACCCTGACTGATGTAAAGTATGTACCAGGTCTGAAGAAGAATCTTGTGTCTGTCGCTATGCTAGAAGATAAAGGCTATCATGTAGTCTTTAGTAAAGGAAAGGTATTCTTGAGGCATATTAGTATTGGACAAACCAAGGAAGTCGGGATTCGAGTAATGAATCTCTACAAGATGGAGGTAGATGACTATACTACATTGATTTTCAAAGCTAAGATGGTGTAGAGCCAAGATGTTAGCAAGCTATGGCATAGAAGACTGGTCCACTTGCACCATGGAGCCCTGAAGATCATGCCACAGATTTCTACCGGACTTCCCAAGGGAAAACTGGAGTAGACGAATACATGCATAGGTTGTACCTTGGGTAAGTATGTGAAATATTCCTTTCCAAAATGAGACAGTAGAGTTGGAGCAATCCTAGAGCGAGTTCACTCAGATGTTTGTGGACACTTCTTTACAACCTCCACTACTAAACAAAGGTACTATGTTATTTTTATTAATGATTTTTCTCGTAGATGTTGGATCTACATTATACAAAATAAGGATTTAACCTTCTTGAGGTTTTGTGAGTTTAAAGCCTTAGCAGAGAAATAATTTGGAAATAAAATAAAAGCCTTGTGTGACAAAAATGGGAGAGAGTATGTCTTCCAACAGTTTAAGGACTTCTGCACTACAGAAGGAATTAAACGGGGATTTACGGCATGCCATAACCCACAGCAGAATGGGGTGGCCAAAAAGAAGAATAGATCGATTGTGGGAGTAGCTCGAGCAATGTTGAATGACCAAAGCCTACCACTGCATTTGGGGGCTGAGGCATGCAATATAGAAGTATACTTGTAGAATAGAAGCTCTTAACATATACTCGGAATGAAGACACCTATGGAGGCCTTTTCTGAGAAGCGACCAGACTTAAGTCACTTTTGAAACTTTGGATCATCAGTTTAGTGTCATGTGAACAAAGATGCCCAGAAGAAGCTACATCTAATAGCTTAGTTGGGAATACTTGTGGGGTACACTGATACACACCACAATTATCAAGTGTACCTACCTACTAGTAAGAGGACAGTGGTACGCAGGGATCTAAAGTTCGACAAGCAAAAAACCATGCGAGTATCACTTGAGAGGGATCTCAAGTTACATGCAGATGAGGAACTTTCAGTTCCTAAGGAGGAGGAGCCTCAGATTGATGTGAAGCAGCCACATGTAGAGGATCTGGGAGTGGAGACATCCACTCATGCTGAGAGTTCTAGAGATGGGTGGAAACACTCAAGGGAAGCTAAAAGGTTGATGTTGGATGCATGGGACAATGCAGGACAACCATCTTCTCAGCACTTCTAGAGAAGGTTGCACGAGTGGTGTACTGGGTACTTAGCCCTTGTTGGGGAGTGTGTAGATACCGAACTTTCTTCATTCAAGGAGGCAGTGCAACAACTAGTCTAGGTTGATGTAATGATAGACGAGTACAACTTTATCATTCAGAACAATGTGTAGGATGTTGTCCCAAGACCTCAGGACAAGTCAGTGGTTAGCTCCAGATGGCTTTATAGGATAAAGTAGGCAGCTGATGGTAGTGTTGAGAAACATAAGGAAAGGTTTGTTGCCCAAGGTTTCTCATAGGTCGACGCGTTTGATTACGATGAGACCTTTGCTCCTATAGCAAGGTACTCATCTATTAGATATATGCTGGCACTATCAGCTCAGATGGGTCAAAAGATCTATTAGATGGATGTGAAGACATCATTCCTCAATGGGAAGATTGAGGATGGGGTGTACATTGAGTAGCCAGAAGGTTTCGAGACCTTCGATCATGAGTTGCATGTGTGCTGACTCAAGAGGGCTTTATATGGGCTGAAGCAAGCACCCCGGTACACCAGGATCGACAACTATTTCACCGGGTTGGGCTTCACCAAGATTGAAGCAGATGTGAACATTTACCACATCATGGTAGAAGGTAAACCATTGATCATTTTTCTTTATGTCGATGATCTAATTTTGACAGGCGATGATTAGTTTATTTAGTCTTGCAAGGAGGAACTTGCAAGAGAGTTCGAAATGAAAGACATGGGAATTATGCACTACTTTCTAGGCATGGAGGTGTGGCGGGAATATGGTGAAGTATTTGTGTCTCAAGGCAAGTATGCCAATGAGATACTCAGGTGCTTTCACATGGAGAAGTGCAAGCCCATGCAGACACCTCTAGCTGGGAACTGGAGGAAGGAGGATGTTACTTTAGGTGAGGTAGTAGCTGCTACTATTTATCAGCAACTTCTGGGTTCACTTATGTATTTGGTGAACACACAACCAGACTTATGCTTTGCGGTGAACCAACTAAGTCAAGCTATGGTTCAACCTACCAAGCTATTTTGGAAGGCAACAAAGCATGTGCTGAGATACCTCAGAGGCACATCTGAGTTTGTTTTATGGTATAGGCAAACAGAGGGAGAGAAGCTTCAAGGCTTCACATATGTGAATTGGGCAGGGAGTCCATCAGACTGGAAGAGCACTTCTAAAGTAATCTTCAGCCTTGGTTTAGCTGCAGTTTCCTGGTACAACATGAAACAGAGGTCAGTTGCACTTAGCTCAGCAGAGGCTGAATAGATGGTTGCTAGTCAGGCTGCATGTGAGGCCATTTATATGCGGAAGATTCTAGTGGGATTGTTTCGTCAAAGAATGGATCCAACTGTGATCTACTACGATATTCAAAGTTGTATCAAACTCTTTGAGAATCTACTTTTTCATGATAGGTCCAAGCAGATTGATATCTGGTATCACCATCTTCGAGACTGTGTGGTCAAGAGGATGATGTTGTTGTTGTATGTTTCAACAGAGAAACAGGATGCAAATATTTTGACGAAGGCATTGTCAAAATGAAAGTTCGATTTCCACAAAGATAGGATTGGGGTTACTGATAATCCATTTCTTGTTGAGAGGGAGTGTTGAAAATAGCAACAAGAAATGATAAATATAGAAGTGTTAAAGTTATCACTACTATAAATAGCATTTTGGGATACCTTCCTATTTTATTTACTCCCTAAACTAAAATAGAGAGGTAAAAATTTGAATTTGATCTTAGCAACTATCTGTAAAATCATTAATGAATTCAGCTTTAGTTAATTAATTGTAGAAAATCAAACATGAAGTCTATGTGAAGACATGCAATAGTTTCTCCATTGATTGAGGAATTTATCCATCAGTTAAAGAGATAAGGATGAGTTGTAATTAGTTGGCTCAGTTAACTGAGTCCAGTCCAGTTAGATTAGTTCAAATAGTTGTTGAACTAATTGTGAGTTCAGTTAGTTAATGCATGCATGTATGTAACTACTGCACTTTAGATAACTCAATATTCTCTCATAGATAACGCATGCATGTCAGTTCAGACAGAGACCAGTTGAGATAAGATGTAGGGACAGTGTACTATTAGTCGGAGGATTTTTCCTATATATGAAACTCATCCATGCAGAAGGAATCATATCCTTCAGAATTGTGTAGTTAGATCAAAGGTTAGTGAGTGTGTGAAGAGGCCAAATCGCACAGGTGGTTGCACTAGACCCCAAGTAAAACTGCGCAAGGATTAAGGAGGCTTGGAGGGCAGAGGAGAAGGTTTGGAGAAGAATTTGACTGTCTATGAGCAGCATTGTTTAATTGCAGAGAGAGTGGGATATCTTGTGAGATAACTGCTTCTGTAACTTAAACATATTTCCACTTGTATGATAATACAGAAGTTGGGGTTCTAGGTTGAGGCTTTCCTGGGGTTATTCTTCTGTGTTCATGTGTGATTGATTTCTCATTCTTAGTTATATGTGTTCTATTTGATCTTTCTCATTTTCGATTAAGCTTCCACAAAGTTTGTTGTAGAAGTAGATCTTCTATTTTTCTTTAGTATATTGCATAATCTATTGATCTACAGTGGGAATTTCTACACTTATATCATATTTTGTTGCAACTTCATATATATATATATATATATATATATATATAGTTACATTCAATGTGAAAATTGTTACGTCTTTATTAACATTGCTAAAATTGAATATTCATTATTTGATGAAAAAGTCATTTGTTCCATCAATTTCATGAGTTGGGATGAACATTTTTGTATTATAGCTTGGTTAATATAGAGCCTTTGAATTGCATGAGGACATGCAACATATTTAGTTTGGTGGTAAGATGGGCCACTAATTTTTCATTATTATTATTACTACTTTTTAACACCTATTTCATCCATTTCTACCCTTCTTTATCACATCATTTATCATAATTTATCATATAATTCCATTTTATAATTATTTATGCTCTTATGGATAAATATTATTTATTCTCCTTTATTATTGATAAATTGATGATTATTATGTGTGATTTTGCCAACGATGGTTTATTAATGAATTTGTTGTAACATCACTCATGATTGTAGCCTCCAAGATCTTTTCCAGGTTGCAAATTTGATCTCCAGCTCATAATTAAATATTCCATTTTCGGAATTCGCTCATATAAGAAGTGATAGTTTTTCATTGCACATTTTTGACAAATAAAGGAGCATCTTGAAAATCGAAACCATTGGTTTTGTGTAGAATGGACCGAGTTAGTTTTGTCTTTAGCGGTATTACAAAATTCGCTATGTATTAAGAGAAACAGAAGGTTCTTCAATGATGATTTTCTCATATTTGTTGTTGCAGCCATTTTCCAAATTCTTCCAGTTACAATACCAAATTCAACGTTTTCTTGCTAAATATTGATGGAAAGATCTTTGAATATGATCTTTTTGATCAGTTTTTTTTGTACAATCCAAATTTGTAATGTAAATCAATTTGTAAGCAACTTTGTTGTAACCTCCCTTTGCTCTATATGTATTTAAATGAAAATAGAGATCAAAGAGGAAGGAGGATAATTGAGAGGATAATGGGGGGATAATGGACAGATAATTAGGACATAGGAGATGGACAATTGTTAGATAGGATGTAGGAGAAGGGATAGGAGATGACATATGGGAGATGAATAATTGTTGAATTTGAGGCAAAGCTAAAAGCTTCATTATGCTGTAATTATTTCTCTCATGTGTTTTAATGATGGAAGTTATCCATTGAGTTCTGCATCCATTATTTGTAATCTGATGTGACTTATTTCTCAAGGAAAAACTGAGTCTTGGGCAATTGGGCCAACTACCTTCGATGAGTTGTTGTGTTGAACATCAATAGTAGTTTAGTTGTCTGCTTGTTTCTTCGAATTTCAATCAATGGTGTTGTTGAATGAGCTTCATAGTATAGAACACAATCAGATAGAACCAGTGTTAGATGTTGGTATTGTTATGCATATATTTTTCCAATTACCTTGAAATAGAAAGATGCTTATTGGGTTAATAATTAATGTCTAGGTTATTAGTTGTTTTATTTATTTATTAAGCAATTAATTCTCCCCAACATTTTGGCATCGCTGCCAAGGAGACAATCAATTTTCACTACCAAAATAATATCTAGTTGTAGATGCATACCTGACTTCATGAGAGCTGCATATTGAACATAGAAGGTAAGAACCTACATGCACATCATGGGGAACCAGTGATGGGTGTACTCTTAGTAGTCAAGCTTATGTCATATAGCATGCACTAATAGAAGTAGGAATTTTAGAGGTAGAATTTTGAAAAAAAATCTCATGATTCCACTCAAGTGGTGATGTAAGCACTACCCATTTCACTAACCAATTAACACGAACATTTGAAGGAGGAGCCTCAAAGCGACACTTGAAGAACATCTTCTATTATGGTAGGAAATGGCTCATATTGCTACTTTTGAATTCCCTATCAAAGATCTAGGAGGAGTAACACAAATGCACATAATTTCCCCATCTGCTCTACCAAATTTTCATGGTTTGGTAAATGAAGATCTAGATAGATTCTTATTTGAGTTTCAAGTACTTTGTAGAGGATATGATTATTGTACTAATCATCAAAGGTTCCAAGTGTTTCCTCTTACTCTAAAAGGAGCAGCTCTCTGATGGTTCATGAGCCTTGGTGGGAACTGCATCCAAATATGGGAGGACATGAAGAACGTATTCTTGAAGAAGTACCAAGACTATTGCAAGGTCAGCAGAGATATTTTTAGTATGATACAAGGGGAAGATGAAATATTGGAGGACTATGTGTAGCGGTTTCAATACAACCATCAAAAATCAAACCATAAGTGTTTGGAAAAGAGAGATCTTAAAAACACTCCTTCTTAAAGGAATCAAAGATGAATTTTTATACTTCTTAAATCTAATTGGAAAAGGTGATGTTTTTCAGTTATCATATGATGATGTTTGTGAATTATGCATAAGGTATTCCAGAGGAATCTCCAAGATTGGTAAGAATTCTAGAGAAGTTTCTTTTTTCTTTTCCAAATATGCTACAAGAACAAGAGATATAGGAGTTGAAATCAATGTTTTATTTGAAAATTTTAAATACAATTTTATTATCTCTCTAAATTCACAATTGGAAGTTTTTCAAGTTCAAAGAAATCAAGAAATTGAAGAAGTGTTTTTCCCTCATTGCCAAAAGGAACATCCCATAGATAATCACTCTTCCTTATCTAGGATGGAAGTAGCATATCAAAGGGATGGGGAAGGTGCAACAAGGTCAAAACCATCGAAACCATGGCCTACATGTATGGTTAAAAAAACTTCTTCTCCATTTTCTTACTTGCATAATCCATTATGGAATACTCTTGTGTTTGGGAAACCATGTCAATCTCAATATAACCCTCACCAATCTTGTCTACAAGTTTGGCATGAGTCTTCTTATGATTACGTGGATACTTTCCCAAATCTTGTAGCACAAACACATCATCCATATTCTTTTCCAAATTTTCAACAACATCTTAATTGTCTATCAAAACCCTCCGCACAACCGAATCAACTACATCATCAAAACGCTTCGTGCCCTACACAATCTCCTACTCAACTCATTCCACACCCTCACCATAATAAACCAATACAACATGCTTACAATGTTGAACTACAAAATTCACCTATCCTTCCCACCCATTATATTTCACATGCACCATTGCATAAAACTTATATTGATATTGGGAATGTTTCAAATCCAAAAATTGTGGAAGTTATGGAAGAAAATGAGGTTTCTTCTAGTCTGCATCAACAAGATGTTTTAAAAATTCAACAACTTCTTGATATGATAGCTATGGGAAATCAAGAAAGTAAAGGATATATTGAATATTGGCTTCACTCCATCATTTGTTTGCAACATCACTCGATACTTCAACAATTTTTGACACCATCTTTTGAAGGGAAGTTGGCTTCTCATACCCTACTATTTATTAACATGCATTTTTCAAATTTGGGCATGTACATACTTGAGGTCTTGTTTTGAAAATGGCTCCAATGGAAGTACTCTTATACTTAAACATATTCATCTTTTAAAGCAGAGTATGTTAGAGTAGGAAATAAAATAAGTAAGGACATAAATACAATTTTTTTGTTATGTAAAAATAGTTGTTTTTGTTGCAACACGCTATGGAAATCAACATTGGTGTTAAATGTTTTAACTGATTTGTGTATGTAGATGTATGATATTGAAAATAAGAGTCTTACAAACACTCATATTCATTTTTATCACCAATATGGAAGAAAATTTTGAATATCATATTTTTTTGGCTTGCGGGCATGATGAAAGTTCTAGAAACACAGTCAGGACAGTCATGTTTTGAGGGGAAAAAAGGGAATATTTTTAAAACCTATTTCTATCTAATTAGAACTTTATTCTACTTTCCAACCCAATTTGAACCACTCCATTTAGATTTGAAACAAAAACATTATAACCAAAACATTGACAAGGTGTCTAGTAGGCAGCTCAGGAACAAGGTTGGGACAAGTGGTTTTTGGAGGCTCAATGACCATATTTTTAAAACAAGTTTCTATGGTATATTCCAATATGAATATAGTTTACAAGGAAATTTGAATCACTCAATTTCAATATCGTATGAGAAAGGTATGATCCAAATATTGACTATCTATCATAAAGCATCACTCTTAAAACTTTATTTTTCCGGTTGTTCATTCGAGTATCTTACCCATCAATTCTTCTTGTCTTCAAAACCTACTTCTATTTGAGAGAAATAAATTAGTCTAATTTTGTTTCCAATTTGAATCAGCTCAATCGGTCATCAAACAAAAAACATATGCTTAAAATATCCACTAATGGTCTAAGCTAGGAAATCGAAAATGACTATGTTATGAATGTCATTCTAAGTAAACTTGACAGATCGTCTCATGAAAATTTTCAAACCTATTTCTATTAGAGATATCACTCTAAATTCACTTTCATTTGGCTTTGGAATCCTTCAAATTGGACAAGAAGCAAAGACGTTCTGATTAAAATACTATAGGTTAGCATAATTGGTCACTGCTCTCCCGCAAGTATAAATTAATTTACTTGGTTATTTTTTACATGGATTTTTTTAATAAAGTAACTACTTGTTATTTTTTGCATACTTATTGGATTATGGGAGCTCGATCATCTATCTTTCTCCATGATTTAATGTTTTATTACAGGTAGACACTCGTTTTTTGCAGGTCCTAGGAGAATAAAAAAGTCAATTTATGAATAAGCGATTCTTAAAGGAAATGTTAATGAAACAATGGAATTTCATCCAATTAATTACCAAAGGATTCATAAAAAAAGAAATGGAGAATTGATTTCCATTTGAAGATTCATGGCACTGCTGTCAAAACATTTTTCCAAGAGATGATTTTTTTCCATTGACATATTGATATTCCCTTAGGAAATAACATCATAGCTACTGTAAGTTAATTAATTTATTTATTTACTATTTTTAAATAAAGTGTTACTTATTTTCTGATTTCTCTTTTTTTCGTGTTTCAGTTGTTGTTTCCTTCAAAGTTGTAGTTTCTGTTCTGCTGGCAAATAAACAGTTGTTGTTTGGTAGAACGAACAACTCTGATTTGTTTTTGGGTGTGTTTAATAATTGTTGTTCAATCAATTGAACAACTATTATTCAATCAATTGAAAAGATCCAATTTTTTTTCGTATTTTGTTGTTAATTGATTGAATGATTGTTGTTAAATCCATTGAACAACACTGATTTTTTTTTTGTATTTTGTTGTTCAATCGATTGAATGATTGTTGTTCAATCCATTGAACAACACTGATTTATTTTTTATTTGTATTTTATTGTTCAATCGATTGAACGATTACTTTTCAATCCATTGAACATCAATGCTTTCATTTTTCGTATATTTTTTTTTAATCGATTGAACTATTGCTATTCAATCAATTGAACAACACCAATTTATTATTGGTGTGTTGTTGTTCAATCGATTGAACGATTGATGTTCAATCAATTGAACGACCCCAACTTATTTTTATGTGCATATTGTTGTTCAGTCGATTGAACCTGTTAGAATCAGCATTTTCATTCTACCAACAGTGATCAAAATATCTATGTTATATCATATTAGAGTCATGTTTGAAATTTTTTGAATTCCACTTAGGTAATCATGAAAATAATTTGTCCACTGATGTAGCCCAAAATCCAAAATCACTTTCCCCTCTCAAAATTTTGTATTTTCTGGCATACCTTCATATGTCTTTTTGGATATCCATTAACCATGAAGGCTCATTTCATCATATTTTATATTAGCCAAATCCGCCTGAAATTTAGTCATTTGAGGTTCCATTAGGTCACCTAGGTTTTATTTTCCCAAGGTCCAATAAATCACCATCTAACTGCATAAGGTTAGAAAAATATGAGATTTAATAAAATAACATATTTTTTAGTTAAATAAAGCTTTCCAAAGCATGCAACCAAGGTTACTAAAAGCCCCAAATTGGATTTCAAGAAGGGAATTTATTCCAGTTTGTAAATGTTAACTTCAAAAGAGATGTAATAATTTTCATTTTTGCTTATATAATTTTATGTCTATTATATGTAATAAGTTACTTTTCAGCTGCATACTCAATTCCATTGCCAAAAGCATCCAAGCAAAAGTCAAAAATCAAGATTGCCAAAGGATCATCCACCTGTCAAGAGCAAAAAGATTAGAAAGTAAAAAAGCATTAATATGGAAATTTGGAAATGACAAGAAACATTAGAATGTGGGTGTGCAACTCATAAATTAAAGTCCATCCAAGTATAAAGGCTCTTAAGACACCCATAAAACTTCATTTTCACTCCAACACTCTCAAAACTCCTCAGCAAAAGAAATTTGTCGATTTTAAGGCAAGATTGAGAAAAACAGAGTAAGAGGGCACATTTAGCAGGGTTGCTACGCATTTAGCCTAGTTGTTGCATGTTTGACTAGGTTGCTGCACATTTGCTAGAGATTCCACTGTAAATTACAACGGCATTTCGCTACTGCAGCTGAAGGATGCGTCTGCCTGGGTAGCTTCGCCTTTGCTTGGGTCGCTGCACGTTCAACTAGAAGGAGCAAAAACATGCTAGAACCTCCTCCATTGCCACCAAGTTTCCAAATTGGTCATCATGTACTTTAGCAAATGAGGTTGGTGGTAAAATTATTCACTGCTTCCCTCTATTGTTCATCTACATGGGGTTTATAGTTGTTTGTTTTCATTCCTAAGATCAAACCATAGTAATACATTCCCACCATCTCAAATCACATTTCCTAGCTTTCGTTACCACTCCCCTCACTTAACAACTATCCCCTTGTTAGAAAATTATATATTACAGAGCAATGGAACACATAAAATATTGCAGAAATATAAACACAGAAAATGCATAAAACAAGAGAGACACAGATATACGTCGTTCACCCAATTTGGGTTACGTCCATAGAGAAATAGCCAGTCCTTCAATTATATTATCCAACAAACTGAAGAGATATAACCTACAATATATCTGTTGTAATTCCCTCTTTTCTCTTAATCTCCTCTCTCTTCCTCACTCAAAATATAGATATACATAGACACAATACAATTCCCTCATATATAGTGAGGGGTTTCCTTCTAGGGCAAAAGACCCTAAATTACACATAACTTCTACTTTCAGATCTCCGCCTAATGAACGACCCAGATTGACTACAAAGTTACAACATTTTACAAGGAAATTTTACATCTACTCTTAGCTTCAGGGGCACTGTCCTCGATTCCCCAACCTAGGGTGCTCCCAAAAGGTCACATCCACCCCCCATGGACCCCTGCTACATCGAATATTTTATGGGCAATGTTTCTGTCCCATTACAAACTGGGCGCCAATATAGTGATACCTTTGAATACAGAAGATAATCAGGCTCCACACCCAACACCACTATCACCTCCATCATTCCACACATCCTCATCCCTTCCACATTATCTCTCCTCAAATCATTTCAAATTTCCCACACCCACAGTCCATTCTACCATCTCCCTAGGGTTTTGACAGAAATAATTCATCACAAAAGAAGAACACAGAAGTCAGAGCGACGAAGAAAAACAAGAGGGGAGGAAATATAAGAAAGGAGGGTGAATCATTAGATATGAGACAACCAACACCAGAGAGCTCATGCCATCTCCCATCACTATCACAAGCTTCAAACAAATGGGATCTTTTGTGTTTTGTGAGAAGGTGGAAAGGACCCAGCATCATTCTGAATTGACCAGACAATCTCCATGACAACAAAGCAATCCTTGTTGGTGTCACTTTTACTATATCCTTTTCTATCATATCAAGTACTACTGGGATCCCAAATGTTGGGGGAAAATGGTTTAAACAAGGAGAATTGGATTATTTCTACTATGAGCCATATCTTAAACCCAGCCACAAGAATGAAAGAAGGAGGATTTTCCATTTCTCTTACCTCCTAGACAGATATGTTCCTATAATTAAACTTATCATGACTTACTTCACATTTGATGGTAGGTTTTCTAGGCTCTATTCCTATCATACTCAGTTACTCGTGCATTTTACAAGAGTCAAAATGCTCAATCTACCCTACTATCCTTACCGGTATATTGACAAGATGTCATATATTGCCTGAAGGAATGATCATGATCATCAAATTCATAGCATATTTCACCATTCTCTCATCAAGATGATGGTCCGACACCGCCTTGATCAGCTTAACATTGTATGGGACAATTTCATATCCAATGAGATTTTCACAGTCCCACCTATTCAGCATGGCCAAGAGCCACATTTTCCTTCTCATCCATCCACCTCTGTTCCTCCACCTCAGCTCATAGATCATTCATCTTCATATGATGAGTCAACCACACCATCACCTCGATCATCATCATTTCATGAGCCTATTCATTCACCTAGCAGAGATGAAGGCAAAAGGCAAGAGCATATTGATCATGGTGAGAGCAACAAACCCAAAAGGGCCAATTTAGCTACCTTGGCACATACCTATCAAAGAGGGAATAGGCAAGTGTTTTCCCAATTGATTGTGGGAGGGGCATTCCTTCTTCATCGACAAAGTAGGTACAAAAGGGTAAGGAAAAGGTTGTAGAGGTAGAGATCCAGCAGCTGGAGGAAGACCTCCATGAGATAGAGCATGATTTTTAGTTAGTTGAATCAGGTGAGAATGATGACAGTGAAATCACAACTATTGTTATCAAGGAGAAGAATGCACTCATAGCAAAGCTCAAGGTCAACTTGCAAAGGGCTAAATGGATCATTTCCTACTATAAGTAGGAGAACAGGCAGTTTGAGGTCAAACATGAGCTCATGGAGATTCAACTCAGAAAGGAAAAGAGAGAGCTTGAGAAGGCTAAGGCATTATTTGATGAGGCATATGGGGAGTATGATGAGATACTTTATGAATAGGTGCCAAGAATAAGGCCAATGACTATAGGCCTAACACGAGATGTCGAGCAAGAAAGGAAAAGGGAGGAAGAACTAGCCAATGAGATCACTTTAAATGAGCAATTTTCCATGATGATAAATGAAAACTAAGAACATTGGATTCAAAGGCTAAATAGTCATCTAGGAAGCCTCTTAGTCAAGGCCAAGGAGGACAATGATATTCAAATAAGGATGGAAAAATACTATGCCATGAGAAACAAAATTGCAAGGGCTCAGCTCAAAAGAGCTCATGAAAGGATTGAGGCCTTAACAGAGAAAGAGGAGAAAAAGATGTTGGACATCCTTGCCAGAGGCATCACTCCATGCCTCAAACATATAGCCAATTATCAGCCCATAAATGTTTACCATTTTTAAACAAATTTTGCAAGTTATAATTTCCTGTGTTTTTTGAGGAATTTTTGGCATAGTCAACATGTGAAACACGAAGCACCTAGGATGTTGTGCTCTTTTTTGGAGCATAAAATGAGAAAATTCTCAGCATTTTTAGATTCATAAAGATGAGGACATGCACCTTGTACTTTTTCTAAGAATTTGGAGCAAAACTAGTCAGGCAAAAGGGTAAAAAAATGACCAACAAATCACCTTTCTACCTCTCTTTTGTCATGGTCGCTGTGTGTTTACCGGTCTTGGGAGACTAGAATTTTGATAGGGAAAGTAACCTCCAAATTGGAAAATAAAGGTATATATGGAAGGTAGACTCGAAGCGATTTCTAACGAGCTATCTTGGAGAAAATTTGGACACCGGGAAGGCCTCCAAAAGCAGCTGAAGATGGCATTGCGCATTTGACACCAAAATGGTGCATTTAACCAGGTCATAGCACGTTTGACAGTCTTCTGTTATTTTCACTATTTCACTCCAAGTTGACTTTTACCTATGGCGAATTAAAATTTTACTCATTTAATTGATCTAGATGATGTAATTATTATGTTTTTACTTTTATCTAGGGTAGATACATCAGTTAAATAGCCTATGTGGCATGTAATGAATCATTTTGCTAGGGTGAGGGATAAGTCTTTTTGACCTCCCTACACTCTAGCTATCAGTACAACCTTTCTAACAACTTCTCCTTCTCTCATGGATTCGACCCCTAAGGTAGGATGAGTTGGGTTTAGGCCTATATTATGTATTTTCCTAGTTATTTTATAGGTTGGAATCAGTTGGATGTTTGGCTATTGAGGAGAGACACTAGTGTAATCATTAATTGGCAGAAATTAATGAATGAGTTGCTGATATTTTGGTGGAATACCTGTGGTATGGAATTTTGACATAGTTTCTTCTTATGTTGCATATGTTTGAATGTTTTGTACTCTCACATTGCATTTCACTTCTATGATATGTTGATTTTCAAGTTGATATATAGAATACATTGTATATTCTCTGTTTTGGGGAAATCTACATAGTTTGTCTAGTTTCCTTAGTTTAGAATGAATACATGCTTGTCTTGCTCTTTCTAGCACCTCACCAGTATTATCCATCTCACTTCATAACCTTAGAGTGTTTGAGTTTCTACCTACATTCCTCCATCAGATGTCTACAATCATACCCTCATTTGACCTCACCTAGTCTTTTTTTACCTAATCCTCTTCCAACAACCCCACCAAATCAAATCAAATGCCCTATGCATTTTACATCTAGCCTAAAACCCTAATCTAGCTAGCCCTCTTGACTATGAACCCTTGGAGAGAGCCCTCTCCAGCTTAGTATGGCTAGCTACCAAGTTAAAAGATTGGTCTGTGGTTATCTCACTTGGACTCTTCCTCAGCCTTGGAGATTTGGAGGAGTGATAACAGAACGATTGTTGTTCAATCAATTGAACGTCACTTATTTTTGCGTGCGTATTGACTTTAAATCAATTGAACGATTGTTCTTCAATCAATTGAACAACACTTATTTTTTTTGTGTGTTGTTGTTCAATCTATTGAATGATTTTTGTTTAATCAATTGAATAACACTTTGTGTGTCTTGTTGTTCAGTCAATTGAAGGATTGTTGATAAATAAATTGAACAACACCTTTTTCACATTTGTTGTTCAATCAATTGAACAACATATTTGGTGTTTTTATCTTCAAATCGATTGAACGCTCGTTGTTCAATCAAATGAGCAACACTTTTGTTGTTTTCCTATTCAAGCAATTGAACAACACCTTTTGCGTGTTTTTTGTTCAAATGTTTGAACGATTGCCATTCAATCAATTGAACTGCACTTTTGGTGCTTTGTTGTTCAAATCGATTGGATGATTGCTATTCAATCAATTGAAAAACACTTTTTGCATTTTTATGATTTTGTAGTTCAATCGATTGAGCAATTGTTGTTCAATCAATTGAACAACACTTTTGTATTTTTATGATTTATCTATTCAATTTATTGAACGGTTGTTATTCAATCAAATGAACATCACTCTTGCATTTTTTTTATTTTGTTGTTCAATTGATTAAACGATTGTTGTTCCAACAATGGAACAACAATTTTGTTCTTTTCGCTTTTTTTGTTCAATCGATTGAATGATTGTTGTTCAATCAAATGAAAAACACTTTTGCATTCCTTTCAATTTTGTTGTTCAATCGATTGAACGATTGTTGTTCAATCAATTGAAATGTGTGTGTTTTTTTTTATGTTCAGTCGATTTAATGATTGATGTTCAATCAATTGAACAAGATTTTTTTTTTTTTTTTTTTTTTTTGTTCAATCAATTGAACAATTGTAGTTCAATCAATTGAACAACACTTGCATTTTTCTGGTTTTTTTATTCAATCGATTGAATGATTGTTGTTCAATCAATTGAACAAAACTTTTTGTGTTTTTCGATTTTGTTGTTCAATCGATTGAACGATTGTTCTTCAATCAATTGAACAATGCTTTTGCATTTTTCTCCATTTTCTTGGTCAATCGATTGAATGATTGTTGTTTAATCAATTGAATAACACTTTTAAATTTTTTTCGATTTTACTGTTCAATCAATTGAATGGCTGTTCAATTAAACGAACAACACTTTTGTGTTTTTTTTTTTATTTTGTTGTTTAATCGATTGAAAATTTGTTGTTCAATCAATTGAGCAACACTTTTGCACTTCTACTATTTTGTTGTTGAATCAATTGAATGATTGATGTTGAATCAATTGAACGATTGATATTCAATCAATTAAATGATTGTTGTTCAATTAATTGAAGATCCCTAATTTTTATTTTTGTGTGTTTGTTGTTTAAATCAGCAGAATGAATAACTATGATTTATTTTTACTGTTTCATCGTCGGTAATTCGTTTTGCCATTTTTTCTGTCTTTTATGTTTTGAATGAAAAACCATCTGGTTGGATTTGTGACTAAGATGAAGAAAAACAGTAATATTAATGCCATTATGACTTGTAAAACCTTTGATGTTTATCTTTACTCCGAAACTGACTTGGTTCATCTATATAATGACTAGTCGAATATCTTCTCTTTGGACATAGATTTATTTTTAATACCATGCTAGTGTATCTTTAACACTTTCAGTTGATAAATCCCTTTGATATGATGATATGGGGGTAAAAGTATAACTTTCATTAGCATTTCTTTTTACTTCTTACGACATCCTCAACTCTTGAGTAAATGAGCCTCCTTCTCTTTACAAAAAAAAAAAACATCAAAATATAAAAATATGAAAATGTAACAAGCATTGCCTTAAAGAGGATAGTGGGTCTCAATATGAGCCAGCCTACCATGATCATAAGGATGTAACATGTAACATTCCATTATGGCCACTACGCCAAGGTAATGACCTTCTTGATAATTAAAATTGTCAAAAGGACATGGGGTCTCATCACGAGCCAGACTGATCACTTTGTTATATCCTAGTGAATGACACTATGATTATCTGGTTAGCATGCCAGTGTAGTGGTCTCTTTATAGCAACAAAAAAAAGAAAACCATATAAATAATAAATGGAGGATTCTGTCTCATTTTTTGGCTGAAAAAAAACCATATCGATGCTGTGAATGTCTATTAGTAGCAATGACTCTGCTTATGGTATTGAAATACTATGTTACTCTTCCAACTACTCTTTATCCTATTATCTGCTATGGATTCATTTTTAAAGGAGAATTTACCATTTGAACAACATTTCTAATTCAATTAGCCAACATGCATGGTAAACTATATCTTTATATGATTTATATCATTATTGTCCAATCAATGGATACCAACAATCATTAACATTTATTGTCAGTCATGCTTTCATCACATTTTTCCACCTAAGGAAATATCTCTTCGCATAATTATCAATCTTTTGCTTTATTCCTTTTATGGTCATTTCCCATTTTCGTGGCATGTACTGCTCTAATTGCTATTGCGTATTTTACACCGCTTTGATTGATAGTCTGGCTGCATTTATGAACCCTCAATGTCCTTTCCCTTTCTCCTATTCTTTATGGTCATGGATGCCCTTTTCTAATTGGAAGGGGGAAGATATGATTTATGGGATAACATGCATAATAATTACTGAACTCCGCCATAACTTGCTGATTTGAAAAGATATTATTATTGCATTTATAAAAAAGTTTTTTTATGATTGAAAGTTTTGCATGCGACTTATCTGTTGCCGTTCAAAACTAAAACTGTGGATTCAAGAAAATTACATCCAAAATAGTGAATTGTTTACAAAAGAACAACAGGTATGGGGGGGAACTCTACTCCCAGCAAGCTCACACTATTGCAACTAACAAAAAAGGCTCGAGTAACTGAAAAATGCTAACAATTTTTTAGACAGGATGTGCTTGCATGGCTTCCACCTTTTGCATCACTTTCAGCATCAACTTAGCCTACATCAGCGTCAATAAATGCTAATCCATACATGTCATTCCACATTTTTTCGAAGGTAAAAATTGAGGTAAAATAGCAAAAGTTTCTGAATTTTTAAAGGTTTAGGATAATTTCATGAAAATTCATTGAGCATTATTTATCATAAGTCATTCCTCATCTTTATGACTTACCATTTTTTAGAGACAAATTCTTTTAGTTTGGGGGACTGTTACTTTAATTCATTTATTTATTATGACCATGCCATTAATATTATTTATCATCCATAGATCTCCTTATTTATTTGCAACACCTCCCTTATTCCATGTTGTTTTACACCAAACATAGATTTCAACAACAATTGTAGCAAGCACCTCAACTTGTTTTCTAGTATTGCATGAGGGCATGTTAATTCTCCAATTTGGGGGAGGAATTGCTACATATGATGGATGCTTTCTACTTACTTTCTCATTTAAGGCACACAATTTCATTCTTATACAATGTAAAAATTGATTTGTGTATATCTTTAAAAGTATGAACTAAATTCTTGTGATTTTTGGATAACAAAGAAGTATCATTAAAATACACAAACCCAGAAAATTTCAAATTAAATCAGTTTGTAAAATTTCAGAAACTGTGCACTGTCACCTACAACCATTTTGTTTATATCTCATGATCCATTCATGAAAATGATTTGATTTTTGGATCAGCAAAGCACTAATATAGTAGAAATCTACTTGTAAAATTTCAGCAAATCCTAGTTTGTAGTTTTTGAGAAAATGGTTAATGAAGTATGTCATTGCTTATATCATATTTTCTTGCAACTTCATGTACATATAGTTGAAATTCAATGTCAAAATTGTTATGTCTTCATCAACATTGGTAAAATTGAGTATTCATTATTTGAGAAAGAAGTCATTTGTTCCATCAATTTCATGAGTTGGGATGAACATTTTTGTATTATAGCTTGGTTAATACATAGGCTTTGGATCGCATGAGGGCATGTAACATATTCAGTTTGGTGGTATGCTGAGCCACTAATTTGTCATTATTATTATTACTTTTTAACAACTATTTCATCCATTTTTACACTTCTTTATCACGTCATTTATCGTAATTTATCATATAATTCCATTTTATAATTATTTATGCTCTTGTGGATAACTCATAATTAAATATTCCAACTGAGAAATTCGCTGGAATTAGAAGTGATAGTTTTGCATTGCACGTTTCAAACAAATGAATGAGTATCTTGAAAATCTAAAACATGGGTTTTGTCCAGAATGAACCGAATTAGTTTTTTAATGAGAAGTTTTCCAAAATTCAATCTGTATTAAGAGAAACAAAATTTTCTTTGAGGATGATTTTCTCAAATTTGTTATTGTGACAATTTTCCAAATTCTTCCAGTTACAATACCAAATTTGACTTTTCCCTGCTGAATATTGATGGAAATATCTTTCAAATATGATCTTGCTCATCAGTTTGTTTTGTAATATCCAAATTTGTAATGTAAATAAGTTTGTAATCAACTTTGTTGTAACTTCCCTTTGCTCTTTGTGTATTTAAATGAAAACAGAGATCAAAGACGAAGGAGGATAATTGAGAGGATAATGGGGGGATAGTGGAGGGATAATTATGCGATAGGAAATGGAGAATTTTTAGATAGGATGTAGGAGAAGAGATAACATATGAGATATGGGAGACGAACAATTGTTGAATTTGAGGCAAAGCTAAGAGCTTCATTATGCTGTAATTATTTCTCTCATATGTTTTAATGAAGGAAGTTATCCTTTGAGTTCTACATCCATTATTTGTAATCTAATCTGAGTTACTTCTGAAGGAAGAACTGAGTCTTCGGCAGTTGGGTCCACTATCCTTGGATGAGATGCTGCCCTGAACATCTATAGTAGTTTAGTTGTGTGCTTCTTTCTTTGAATTTCAATCATTGTTCCTTAAAATAAATTTCCATTTTAATCAAGTAATTTATTAAGTTTCTGCATTTTCCAGATTTGTTATTTCCTGCAACTTCTAGATTTCATTTTATTTGTTGCTCTAAATTAGCATTTGAATTCTGCTGAGTGCAATAGCTTAAATTTCCAATTCAGCAAGGTGTGATTTGATTTAGCAATGATTCAAGTTGTATAATTAACATAATTGTTTTTCCAACCATTTTATTTCTTCTTTTCAATTTTAGTTTTATTATTGAAGTCTTACGTTTTATTTCTTCTTGAATGAGCTTGATAGTATAGAACACAATCATATAGAACCAACGTTATCTCTTGGTATTGTTATGCATATATTTTTACAATTTCCTTCAAATAAAAAGACGCTCCTTGGGTTGATAATTAATGTCTAGGTGATTAGTTGTTTTATTTATTTATTAAGAAATTAATTTTCCCCAATAGTTTTATGTTAGATAACTTGATGATTATGTTATATGTCGTTGATGAGTATGTTAGATATTAACTTGTTGTTGTTATATGATATTTAGTTTGATGGTTAGTGTAATTGCATTTAATATCTTGATGTTATATGTATCATACTAAGTTGGATTGGCCTATGCAGATGGTTATGCTTACAACATTTAGGTATGAGCCAACATATTTTTGATATGGTGTTGTACTAATTTGGATTGACTTTACATATGTGATTGATATGTATGAACAACCAATGTTTATGATCTTATGGTGTGAACATGTTAGTTATTTGTTGTTATGGATATCATGATTTATTTTTGAGTTGATATGTTCTAAAGTTGTATCATGCTAACCTAAATTGACTATGCAGACAATATAACCTCCCCTGAGATAAATTAACGTACGATTTTTCTTATCATATATGTGGTGCCTGACTATTTGATTAGGTCATCTAGATAATTCAGTTAACATGGTATATTTGCAAGTTTTTTTGAATGTTTGACTTATTGCATAATATGAGTATGTTTTCAAATGATCTTGTTTTAATAAAATTTCACTAACATATGTGTTGAGACATTTGATATGTACTTGAGTGTAGTAGGTGACAGTTGTAGCATTATGTCTAATGACTATGCATTGACTATAGATTATGACATGCTTGTTAGTCTTGGTAAAGGTTGATTACAAAGTGATAGATATGATTTTCTTGATATTTGGAACATGTGGTTGACATGTGTTAGCATTTGCAGGAAACCTTCTTGGTATTAGCACAATAGGGTAGTAATTAATGTGTTTATATAACTAATAGTTGGGTGGCGTGGTAGTGCAGAGTAAGACTCAGTTACAACATCGTAATGGTGAAAGAAAGGAATTGGGTAAGAAATCCTTTGGCTATAATTAGAAACCCTACTTCCAAATGAATGAGTGACTTGCATACAGGATGTCTTTTTAACCTTAATCTTGTCTGACATTATGTGGATACATGCTATATTCATGAAAATGTACTTGAAAGGTATATTGACTAGTCTTTAGTTCCTAGTGGATATGTCAAAGGATTGGAGTCCCTTGAGAGATGACGTGGATATGCTTAGTTGCAAGAAACATGCTTGGCACAATAAGATGAGGTAGCTAGTGTATTGTTATGTTCATTTATGCACTAATAGTTTGTTGTACTAGTTACAACCACCCTCCAAAATTTTTCCTTCTCCTTGTTTTGGAGCCTTCCTCCTCATAATCATCACATGTATCCCACACTGATGAGGTATTTATATCAATTTGTTTTCATCTAACTTGTGTTCACTCACTTTTCTCGTTGGTCAACCACAAGCACACACAACACTTGGTTCACATCCGATCAATCAGTTGTCAGGCAAAACTGCACAAACCTAGATGATAGTCTATCTTCCCCTCAGGCTTTATACAGAGAAGCCCAACAACTGCCTTGCACTCAGAAATTGCACTCCAATTTCCTATAGAAATGTGCATAACTCACCAGTTGCACTGCTCTCTAGAAATGCACAGAGCAGTCTAGGCCAGTTGCACTATTCTCTGAAATTGCGCAGAACTGGCTGGTTGCATTGCTCACCAAATGTGTAGAGAAGACCGACATTACTACTCTAGAAAATTGTGCATATTTGGCTAGCTAGCCAAGGCCACTCAGCCTAGAAACAACGCAAAAGTTTTCCCTTAGTGGTTGCTTGTCGCATGTGCTGGTAGGTTGCTCAGTTCCCTTAGTGGTTGTTTGTCGCAATCCTTCCTTGCATGTCGGGGAACTTTTCTTGAAAAATAAAAAAGTGAAAAATCATCCCTAGATACTAGGGATCTATTTTTAGTAGCAAGAGTTACATGCAAAGTTGTTTTTAAAAAATCCCCACCAAGTGTCATTTTTTCCTAGATTTGTGGCATGCACGTCATAAAACTGTAATTTCACCAAGCCTATTGAAACGATGCCTCAAATCTCATTCTTCACATTAAATGTTGGAGCTTTGGCATTCTTAAGGAATCTAGGAACCTTTGACACAATTAGCGCGACTTTCCTAGGTAATTTTTTCTTTTCATGCCTTTTAACGCTTTTTCTGTTGCTTTTTAGTTTTCGGCTTGTATGAGTGTTGTTTCCTTGGTTTTATTGAATGATCATTGGTGTTTCAACCTGATTTAGCTTGTATAAGTGTTTTTTCAAGTTTTTTCATTAAATTTTCATAGTGTCACATGCATAACATTGTTTCTGCACTCCTAGTCGTCGTTGCGGTGACTCACATCATGAGATTCTTGGTTTTGTTGTTTGACTAATTTATGCACTTGATTGAATCTCATGGATGCTTATTTCACTAATATATACACCTGCTTTGCACACACACTCAGTCCTTCCCATTTTTAGGTTGCCATTGGGCAGATCTAGGTAGTCTTGGGTGAGTTCTTGCCTCTCCGAGCATGCTCTGCGCATTCCTGGCAGTCAAGGCTCTGCCTTGCCTCCAGGAATTAAAAGTGGGCTGCTCACACTAGCTCCTAGTTATGCTTTGAGAAATACGAAGAGGCAGTGCCCAGTCCTGACCATTGGAACTATGCAATGCACAGTTCAAGTTAGCAACCTAGCCTAACTGTTATGCACATTATGTAGTTTCAATTAGCAGTCAACCTCACTAGAATGTGCATTACACAGCTCCAATCACCAGTCAGACTCATTGGCAGCTGGGACTATGCAATGCGCAGTTCCATCTAACAGGCTCCTAGAATTTGAGATTCAATGATGTGCAATCTTGCCTAGCAATCACCAGTTTTTTGCCCGACTGATTCTCGAGTTGCTTGTCGACTTTTCAGTTGACTTTCTCTTGCAATGAATGTCTTCTCTATCTCTAGGTACCAAAGGCTTTTGAGTAACTTCTTAGTAGTACAGGTATCATGGCCTCCAATATAGCTAGGTTAAAATACATAGTTGAAAGCACTACTAGGGATGTGGTTGAACAATTGTCTAAGAGCTTGCCCATGTACATAGAGACACACCTATTCATCGAGAAAGACATCAACATCACATCAAAAGACATCAAAATTATTTTATCAAGAAGCTTTGAGGAGAATATGGAATATCGATAAGTCTATGTCAATATTCATAAGTTAGGATTGTACAAGGTTACATGCAGGTTTCCCATCATCCCATGCATAGAAGTGACCCACTATATTGTCTCACACATTGATCCTGAGATGATGATACTTAGTAGTGTTAGCGGAGAAAATATTGGTTCCTTTAGGATAGAAGATTATTAGGAAATGTATCATTTTCCATTGTTGGTGAGCAAGATGGATGCACCGTTCTACACTCCCAACAATATCACGAATACAAGAGACATCTTGAAGCATTGGGTAAGGGAGCTATCAATGTTCATGATGACGCCAAACTAATTATACAAGACGAAGATAGTTAGGAAGGCCTACTAGTTCATGGTCATATTTGTATGCCTCTTGTAAGTCTAAGGCAATATGAAAACCTTCCCACAGAGTTGGGTTGCTATGTTGGATTAGCTGGAAAGTGAAGGAAAACATTTAAACTAGTACAACATGTTGGCTCTCCCAATGAAAGTGCATGTATCCAATGTCCAAAGTCTACCCAAGGATCAACAATAAAGTTTCTTCATATCTACCTACCTGCTCAATGCAATCTATGCACGCTAATAGTTTCCTAACATGAGTTGGTCATGGACAACTTCACAGAGTGTGGTGAATGTATATTGTAAGTTTCTCTTAGACTGCAGCTACCAAGGAGTAATGCCTAGCATATCTAAGCATTTCATCACCCCTTCGTACACGATGATCTTTGAGCAAGATCTGCCTTGCCTGTCCCAGGAAACAATGGAGATGTTGCTAAATATTGCAGATTGGTAAGCATCACCCAATCACACCTTCATCAGGATGTACATCCAAGAAAAGTATCCATGTGCGTTGCCAAGATTTTCCATGAACAAGTTGGTTGTGTAGGAGGTTTCATACTACATCTCGGTAGGGCTATCAGCTAGATTGCACGGGAATAAGGAGGCACCATGTCCTATGCTTCCTGTGTGAATTGGGTTGTATGTGATCAGGAGCTTGAAAGAAGAGGATGTCTAGGTCGAAGACTTCAAGAAGTTTATGTTCCGCACCAAGAGTTGCAATTCGTATGATCCACATGATTTACGCAAGTACCACTATGCGAGAGTGTAATATTCTTAGATCCACGAGGTGTGTCAATCACTAGAGGAAGACCCATGGAGATATTATTATAACACCTCTAGGTTGAATGAATAGGTCAAAATGGAAATAGAGTGGGTAGCAACACTCAAGGAAACAACACCACAGGGAGTAGCAACAATAGCAGTAGTAAGAAACAAACCTATTCAAGGGAAAGGAAAGAGGAAGATTTCCAAAAGCAAAGAGACTGAGCAACACTAGAATTTTAAGGAATACCCGCTTATGGAAAAGGTAGCTTTGGATATAGATGCAAAGAGGTGACTGTGCAACAGGTGGATAGCACGAAGAAAGAGATAAAAGCAAAGACCAGACAATCTAGAGAGGAAGTTGTAGGAAGTACAAAAAATGCTGAAGGAAGAACAATAATTGTGCAGAAGAGAGAAGGAAGTGCAGCATGAGCATGGACAAGAACAGTGATCATAGCAGAAGTGCAAGCTGCACAAATAATGCAAACAGTGCTCATACATGTTGAAGATTCTGAACCAGTAACTGATGAGGAAAAAGGTGAGCAACTATAGGGACAAGAACTTTCTCTGCATGATGAACTATTAGTATAATAGATGTAAATGGATATGGAGTAGTTGGAATAGGATCAGGACACTGATCTCATGCAAAACAAAATCAAGTTCACTCCACAGGCTTCACTAGCTCCAACAACAAAGAAAGTCTAGAGTGAACAAGGGAACAACATTCTCCTTGAGGATAATATAGGAAAAGATGTGTACAACATAGCCTTTGATGAGTCACAACACATGGTTGTACAAGTACGTAGAGTGTGCACCCTAGATGAGCATGCATCTCCTATGCACTTTGAATAATAGGTGATTATTTCAGATGTACGAAAACATACAACCTCCTTGGTCGATGCTACAAAGGATTATTATGAAGCCATGAGCTTGAGTGTTAAGTTCTTGATAGTAGAAAATGAGCGCATGGCTAAGGAGTTACAAGTAGCCAGATAGAGAGAGTGTTGGGTCCCCATAATACTAGTGATTGCCCCATTACTACTGTAGTTGTACCCCTTATTAATATTTTTTGTGCCCCTATTGTGCCCATATTGTTACTATTGTGCCCCATAGAAGCCCACTATTGTTATTATTGTGCCCTTACATTATTATTATGTAGGTTGTGATTATGTTATGACCCCTTAGACTCATATATATAGAAAGGAGGTCTTTTCATTTGTATCATCCAAGAATTGTTCATTTATGTAATGTAAAGGAGGTTTCCCCCTCGAAGAGGCTGAATTCTAAGGCGTTGATCTATCTTTTCTATCTTTTCTTGAGCTGGTTCATAAGACACTGGGTGTATTACAACCTTTATCCATTCCAAGCCAACGTTTGGAGGAGGTTTCAATGGATTTTATCACAGGTTTACCCAAGTCTTAGGGAAAGAGTGTCATCATGGTGGTAGTTGACAGACTTACCAAGTATGCACACTTTTGTGCATTATCACATCCATTTAAAGCCAGTACAGTTTCTACTGCATTTATGGAAACAATTCAAAAGCTACATGGAAACCCAAAGATTATTGTAAGTGACAGAGATCCCATTTTCACTGGAAATTTTTGGACAGAATTATTTTATTGTCTTTGTACTTAGTTAGCTCATAGCTCATCTTATCATCCTCAATCTGATGGGTAAACTGAGATAGTAAACAAATGTTTGGAAGGATATCTTCGTTGCTTTGTATCTGGTAAACGGACACAATGGGTCAAATGGTTGCCTCTGGCTGAATGGTGGTATAACACTTCCTTCCATATAGCAACAAAAATGACCCCATTTATGGCACTTTATGGGTATTAGCCGCCATCCATCACATCATATTTAAGAGAAAATTCTAAGGTTCAAGCAGTGGAACATCACATCGAACATCAACAACAAGTCCTCCAACTCTTAAAGGATACCTCGTGTTGGCACAAAATAGAATGAAACAACAGGCAGATCAACATCGCAGCGAAAAAAGTTTTGATGTAGGTGATTGGGTATTCCTACGGCTACAACCATATAAGCAAATGTCCCTCAA